>RJWT010003598.1:0-35972 GCA_004365215.1 Cuniculus paca | reverse complement strand
TCGCATCCCTTAGTTCCCCAAGGTGGAGCTTTGAGAAGATAGCCTCTCTGTCTTCTTCAGAGCTGGTCCTTGAGTAAACCTGACTTTCTCCACCATGCCCCTGAGTATTAGCCTTTGAGTGGCAGGCAGTCCAGACTTATTTCAGTAATCCTATAGAGAGGACCCCTGTTATAACCATGCTCTGTGTGAGCGAGACCTAGATAGTTAAGTTTTATTAATGTGGTGAGGCTTCTTGTGTGCAGGAGAAATTGAAAAACTAGATATTGTGAGGAAACTGGAAACCATGGTGACCAGGAAGTCTTATAGTGACCAGGAAGTTCAAAAGATACCTATACTCTGGCCTTATCAGTAGCAGCAGTTATCCTGGGGGCTCACCATTAACATGACTCAATCATGAGTTTTTGTGATTTCTTTGCTGAATATCCATACCTGTCTGCAGTTCATGTACATAGGGTGCTAGTCATTGGCAGAATTTTGTGAGGGGCCACCATGGACAGTGAGTTGCAGTTAGCTGGGCAAATTCACGTTAGTTGCTAAGCAGGGCAGGCATGTTTAGGGGCAAACTCCTATACTTTTGGTGGAGAAAGTTGCTGACCCTTTGAAAGACTGTTAATGTGCTTTCAAAGAAGTTCTTTATTTTTATTTCAGCTAAGACTCTTTGAAGAAACTTACAGGGAATGTGTCCACTATCTTCCTTTCTGAACATGTAATTTTTACCCTCAACTGAGTATGCTCAGGAATCTCTGCCAATTTTCCTTTTGAACATGTGATTTATTATCTTGAATTGAATAAGCTCCTGAATGTGTCTGCCATCTTTCTTTTTTGAACAAGTGATTTATGACTTTAAACAGAGCTTGCTCAGAAATGTGCCTGCCCTTACATATGCTTTCCTATATGAATATGTATAGGTTCCTCAAAAAAATACTCTTTCTTTCTCTGTTACAGAGGAACACTGCTTTGCAAATAATTCCAGTACCCTCTTTACTTGCTGCAAGTTATAAACCTCTCTCCATTCTTTTATCTTCTGGTTATGTTCTTTAGTTTTGCACTCTCCAAGAAAAGAGCTCATTATATGCAGTTACACATGCAGAGTATAGACATAGACACCAACTACTCTTATAGCTATTTCCTTCATCAGAGAACTGTAGCAGAGGCCCCTCTGATAGGTCTGAGGTCACAGTGCTGGCTCTTATGACCTCAATGCAAAAGTTGTCAAAATCAAAATGGAGTCGCTAGTGTGAAACCTAGGAATAATAACAACCAAAGTAGGTAAAGCCAGGAAGTTTTAAGGAAGGACTCTTATACACAGTTTTCTGATAGTAACTATTACAAAATACTGTCACAATCACAAGCTCACACAGAGGCTACCACAGCCCTTTATAAAGAGTATTTCTACAAGGGCCTCTGCCCAACAACTGTCTGTTCAGCCTGGAGCTAGTGCCACTGACTGTGGCCAAGATAATTGTTTCAAAATATCTGAGGTGAGCCTCATCATTTTTGCTTTAAAAACTTCCTCTTGCTTTAACTTCATTAAAAATGCCCACAGTTTGCTATGGCATTCATATTCCCACTGTGATGGTTGGCAAATTCAGTTGTTATTTCTACTATTTCCAAATGCGTATCTGTATTGTTTGGAAAATATTGCTCTCAGATTATTTTTTAATTTAGGCAAACACTTCTTAGGTCATGTAGCATCCATTTGTGAAATTTATTATACCCTAAGCACCCACTTTATTCACATTTGAGTCAGAAAGCACTCAGAATCTTTTTGTCTGGAAATACATATGCAAATGCAATGCAAATGCACACATATCAATGTCATTTTAAAAAACATGATGGTCATTTATTATAAGAAAGGTTGATTTTATTGATATGCTAATACAAGTAATCTGCCTGTCTTGTTTTCTTGAAAGATCTCAGAAGTACCACAAAAAAGGAAACCTACTATTTCTTTCCAAATTATTAATCATTATTAAGTTAATATGAAGTATCCTCTGAAGGTATAAGAAAGGTTTCCAAAAGAAAAAAATAAGCATAATAATATTTCTAGGAGAATCGTAAATTCTTAAGAATGGTCATGATCCCTTGAAGTCACCTTGCTCCAAATTAGAAAGAACCATAAAAATGGTCAACTATCACTTTGAAGCTTGATAGAGAGACTGAGAGTGCTCGAGTTGTCTTGTACAGAAATTCATGGACAAATCTGAAGTTTTGTTGGGAAGAGATTGAAAAAAAAGGCTTTATTGAAGAGAATCGCTGGATGGGACATGGTGGCTGAGTGGAGGTTGCTTTCAATAGATGACCATGGTCAGGTGAGTGAGTGGAGGTCTTGGGTTGAATTCCATGCTTTTGACCTTTTGGCATCAGCCATTCTGAATCTTGTTTCTTTACAATTTTAATTTCTTGTCAACATTTTTGTTCTTAGCTTATTTCAAACTACTTCCCTCTTTAATTACCTTGATTTTTTGTCTTTTCTGTTATTATCTTTGCTTCCTGTTTTATGTTCTAATCTAAGTGTCCTAATTACTTTGAAATAATTCTAAAATGAAGGGATTTTATGAACCAGAGATTTTTGTTGTTGTTGTTGTTATCTCTTTAACTGTCTTTTATCTCCTCTCATAGCCGGCACACTTTTTCCCTCATGGTATTATTTTTCTTGAAGTTGTCCATATTTGTGATATGTGATAGTATGAATTTAACAAAGCCCAAATAATTAGTGAGTTGGGATGATGAAGTAATCATTTCAAAGTATTACTTTGAATTACATTTGTTCCTAATCCTCATGCTGTCCCTTTTTTTTGAAAAGTTTCTAATCATTATCTAATCCTACCACCATATCAAGTACAATTGATCCTTTTATTCATGATTTACATCCATAGATTCAAACAACCACAGGAGGAAAATATTTGGGAAAAAGTAATCTTTACCAAATGCATAAGCTTTTTTCTTTGTTATTATACTTTTAAAAATACAATTAAAAACTATTGTAAAGCCTTGGATTGTGAGTAACTTGTTCTGCAAGTGTTCTGCAAGATGAGCAAACATCTCTAATAAATTATAAGTTGATAACTGAGTGAAGTCTTGCAATAGTAGTATGCGATGCTGAATGTCATATGATCACAACTGAGCCAATGGTTCTGTCTCTCCCTGCTACATTGAGTGATTGTCTCCCAGCAGAAACAAGTTATTTAGGCAATCTCATCTGCAAAGGAGGAGGAGAAAAAGGCAGAGAATTCCTCACTTCAGGTGAGATTACAGAGATGCATAAAATGTGGGAAACAGTGCAAAATTTTGTAGAAAAGCACCACCTGAATAGGGCTGTAGCAGTGCCAGCAATGAATGTGGAGCATGAAAGTCTGAGCCCTGGATTTTGGCATAGTTGGGTTCTGGTAAAGGCTGTCTTCCTGGGTTGCAGATGGCATGTTATTTCTGTGTCTTCACCTGACAAGGAAAGATAGGGAGAGGGGAGAGGGGAGGAAGAGAGAAAATAAGAAAGAGAAAAAAGAATATGTTCTGGTCAGCTTCCCCCCCCCCCTTTTTTTTTTCCCTGGCACCGGGGATTGAACTCACGACCTTGCGCTTGCCAGGCAGGCGGTTAGGGCCGCTGAGCTAGATCCCTGGCCCTTGTGTTTTTGAGACAGGGTCTCACTATGCCATTCAGGCTGACCTTGAGCTCACTTTGTAGCCCAGGCTAGTCTCCAACTCACAACAATCCGCCTATCTCAGCCTCCCGAGTGCTGGGATTACAGGTGTGAGTCACCACGCCCGGCTCCCCTTCCCCTTTTTAACAGGACACTAATCCTGTCATGGGGTCCCCACCCTTATAACATCATCTGTACTTAATTACCTCCCCAAGGCTCCAATTTCAATACCATCACATTGTGGGATAGGGCTTCCATATGTGACTTTGGTGGGATACAAATATTCAGTTCATAATGATCACCTCCGGCCCTCAAAATTCATGGTCCCTTGCCATATAAATCTATCCACTCATTTACTAGCATCAACTCTTATTTTCTCAGTTTTTATTTTTTATTAATCATTGTTGGCAGTACCTAATCATTACGTCCTTCATGAGGAATTGTTACCTGTATATAACGCAATTTAATTCTTTTTTAATCCTCTTCCCCTCTTCTCTCAATCGCTTGACCACATTCCCTTTTCAAAAGGTCTATCTCCCTGAGGATCAGTGGAATAGATTAGAAGATACAACCCCAAGTACAAACACACTCAGCCACCTTATCTTTGACAAAGGGGCCAAACATGTTCACTGGAAGAAAGATAGCCTCTTTAATAAATGGTGCTGGAAAAACTGGCTTTCCATATGCTGAAAACTAAAACTAGACCCAAGTCTATCACCAGGCATTAAACTAAAGTAAAAAATGGATCAAAGATCTAAATATTAAAACAGAAACACTAAATCTGCTGGAAAACAAAGTAGGTAGAAATCTTGAAAACATAGGGGTAGGTGGAGAATTCATGAACAAAAGTGAAACTGCACGGGAAACACTTTCCAGAATCAACAACTGGGATCTTGCTTAATTAAAAAGTTTTTGCACGTCAAAAGAAATCTCCAACAGAGTGAAAAGGAAACCCACAAATTGGGAAAAAATTTTAGTCAACTGCCCTTCAGACAAAGGTCTTCTATCTAGAACATATAAAGAATTAAAAAAAAAAATCAGGTCCTCAAAATTCAAAGACCCAATCCAGAAATGGGCATCTGAGATGAAAACACACTTCTCAGCTGAACAAATACGAATGGCAAATAAATACATGAAAAAATGTTCAGCATCATTGGTCATTAGAGAAATGCAAATTAAAACAACTCTGAGATTTCATCTCACTCCAGAAATGGCCAGAATCAAGAAAACCACCAACAATAAATGCTGGAGAGGCTGTGGGGAAAAAGGAACCCTTCTCCACTGTTGGTGAGAGTGCAGACTGGTACAACCACTGTGGAAGTTAGTCTGGAGGTTTCTCAAAAAGCTAGGATTGGAAGTCCCATTTGACCCAGCTATTCCACTTCTGGGCATATTCCCAGAAGAAGTGAAATCATCTTACCACAGTGATATATGTGCACCTATGTTTATAGTAGCACAATTTGTAATAGCCAAATCTTGGAAACAACCCAAATGCCCATCAATTAAGGAAAGAATAAAGAAGATGTGGTACTTTTATACAGCGGAGTACTATTCAGCTATAAAAATGATCACCTCCAGGCTTTTATAGATAAATGGATGCTACTTGAGACCATACTCATAAGTGAAATAAACCAAACACACATGTGTAAACACCGCATCGTCTCCCTAGTGTAAGAAACTGAAAGACTCAGTAAGATACAAAATTCCCAATAAATATGGAGAAATGGTTCTGAAGTCCATTGGTGCTTTTATTCTTTGATTTGATTGGTTTAAGTCCCTCTCCTACTATTTGAAGGCAATATGTGAGAAGATAGGAACAGCTCTTTTGAAAAATGGGACACTATGGTAGCCATTGCTGGTTTCTTGTTGTCCGACTTGAAGGCCTGTAATGCTCTTTTGTTTTATCTGGTTTGATATTACTTTGTTTTGTTTGAGTTTATTGTCTGTAAATGTATAAACAACCATTTTGAAGAAAGCAAGAGACACTAGGGTAACCATTGTTAATCTCCTGTTGTTATATTTTGAAAACCTGTATAGCTTACAGTGTTCTGTTTTGAAATGCTATATTATGTTTGACTCTATTCTGTTTTGTTTTGCTTTGTTTTGTTCTGTTTTGTTTTGTTTTGTTTTGTTCTATTCTCTTTTTTAAAAAAAAGGTCTATCTCCCTACTTCCTATTATCTATCTTTTATTTGTTTTGAATTTCTTACACATGAGAAACCACGTGATATTTAAGCTTTTGTGTGTCTCATTAATTTCACTTAACATTATGGTTTCAAGATGTATCTATTTTGCTACAGATGACTGAAATTTATCCTTCTTTACAGTTGAATAGTACTCTGCTGCATATAAGCACATTTTCTTTATTCATTTGTCGATGGACATATAGGCCACTTCTAAGGTTTAGCTATTATGAATTGTTCTGCCATAAACAGATGTGGATGTTTCACTGTAATATGAACTAGCATCAACTCTAAAGTCTGAAGCCAGAAGTGTCAACTACACATCATCTAAGTCAGATCTGGGTGAGACTTGAGGTATGAGGTACCCTGAGACAAAATTTCTGTCGCCATCCACTTTTGAAACCAGTTTTGCACTTCCTGGATACAACGGTAGGATAGGTTTAGGATAGATGCTCTCATTTCAAAAGGGAAAAATTGGAAGGAAGAAAAGAATGATGATTCTCTAGTAAGTCCAAAACCTAGCAAAATCCATTAGATCTTAAGGCTCAAGAATAGTTTTCTTTGGTTTGATGCTCTGCCATCTGGATATACTGGGACAGCGGTCCAGCCCTCAGGATGCTCTGGGGTAACGGGCCTGCCTGGGGGCTCTGCTGGGTGGAATTTGTGACTGACTTCCATGGGACTGAAACCCACTGAAACTTAGCTCACTGAAATCCCCACAAGGACCCACTTTGAGACCTAGGAGGCAGCCTTCTTGATCTCTGATTGCCTTTAGGATCATTCTTTCTTTGTCTTAAAGAATAATGCATACTCTTACAGACAAATAGCTCTGCAGTCTGGTCCTACAGAACATAAGAATTCCACCAGCAATCCTGTATTTCATTCTGTCTCTGTTCCCTTCAGATCAAATTGGCATTGTTTCTCCTGTGGTGGCTGATTGGCCTTATGGTTCATACCTATATTTATTTCCTTGTCAAATGAGTGTTCAGCCACACCCTCAGTGTTCCTTTCAGTGAAAGCTTTCCTGTTTTTTTACAGTAGAGATAGGCAGAAAAATTTCCAAACATTTTAGCTCTTGTTCCTTTTTGCTTAACAACTCCATTTTCAAATCATCTTGCTCTTCTCACATTTTACTGTGAGGAGTTGGCAGAAATCAAGCTGCTCCTTCTCAGCACTTTGCAGTCAAATCCCTTTAGCTGAGTATCCAGTTTCATCACTTACTAATTCTGTCTCCCACAGTTCTCCAAAGAACAGTTCTGTCAAATTCTTTGCCACTTTATAGAAAGAATAACCTTATTGCCATTGTCTAATGCTGTGCTCTTTATTTATACCTTAGACCTCATTGGAATGTCCTTTACCATCTATATTTCTATTAACATCCTGTTCATGACTGCATGTGTGTTCTCTAAGAAGATGGAAGATTTCTTTATAAGTCATCACGTTTTCTGTCTGTGCTGTCAACAGAATTATCACAGAGCCCTTATAGTAATCTTGAATTTTTCTAGCATGTGTCTTAAAAATCTTCCAACTTTGTCTTCTGATTACCCATTTCCAAAACCACTTCCACATTTTTTTTAGATATTTGCTATAGCAACACTCTACTTCTTGGTGCTTAAATTTGTATTAGTCTGAGTTCTCCAGAGATACAGAACCAATATACATACTTTTCTCAATGGTTCTCTTGGACTGTCTTGTGTTTGTGTGTGTACATAAAATAAAGAATTGATACACGCAATTATGGGGTCTAAGAAACCCAAGATAAGCAGTCATTAAGTTAAAAGTCCCAAAGAACCAGCGATGTAGTTCCAGTCTGAGTAGAGTCTAAAGGCAGGAGAAGATCCATGTCTTAGCTCAAAAACAGACAGAGAAGAATTCTTCCTTTGCCTTTCATTATATTTAGCCCTTTAACAATTTGGACAAGGCCCTTCCTTATTGGGGAAAGCAAGCTTCCTCACTCAGCCTGCTTCTGCAGATGTTAATCTCACCTAGAAACACCCTTACTCACACACCCAGAAATAATGTTTTATCAACTATATAGCTGCTTTGTGGCCCAGCTAAGTTGGCACATAAAATTAACTATCACAATAAATAATGAGGTCTGGATAAAAACTCAAAGCCTGTGATATAATTAAAATGCGTTACTGCTTGTCCATATAACTACTATTTATGGGATACATCCTATGTGCCAGGAAATTTTAGATACATTCTCTTATAAGGTATCTAACACCCATATGTTGACTTAAATAGTCATATGATTTACCGACTGTGATGAGACCCACTGTAACCTAATAATAGTACTTTGTAGAACACATCTAAATTAATCTTGTAACCATGAAACATGATATAATGGTATGCATCACAAGTGTGGAAACTACTTCACTAGTCAGTTTTGCAGATGAGAAATCCTGGTAAAAGAGAGGTGGATGTAAACTTAGCCAATATATATCAAGTGTCTACTGTGGCCAAGATATTGTCATCAGTACTTTGTGAACTGATCTGCTCAAGGTCTCTTGGTTAATTAAGGGCAGACCTAGTATTAGAATGGGTATATTGACTCCAAATCAAGAGAATACTTTGTAAATATTCCTTGTCCCAGAGGTGAGGACTAAGTTGAAGACTAATTGCAGTCAGAGCTACTGCTCAATTTATTACTGGAAATCACTTCTGACTTTCCCTCCTGGTTTTTATACTAGCACACTGCAGGTAAAATATATGTTTAGGACATGCTACCTGCCCTTGTGTTGTACATGATCTAATTGGAAGGGCAGAATATGTCCATCTCTGAGCCAATTACTGTGGCCAGTATGACCTGAGTCAGGCATTTACCCTGAAGCTATGGGTGTAGGAAGTGGAGGTTAGCCCAACCTAACCATATGTTGTAGTCAGAGGTTACAAGGAGAACAATTACATACATGATACAGAATTTATAATATTACTTTATGATGGTTACCCAGAGTTAAATACAAGAAAATTCAGGAAATCTGTCCACAACACTAAAGACCTAGAAAATCCAGTTGAGGGCCTGGATCCCATTACATGTTCTACATGAGTCCAGCTGAAGACCTAGAGCCCATGACAATACCTCCCATAAGTCCAACTGGAGGCCTAGAGCCCACGACAATGACTCATGCAAATCTGTTTGATGGATCTGCACTGGGAAGGCCCAAAGGTCAGTGGTGGAAGCTAGAAAGTCTATGCCAGTGGGTGAAGGATCTGTGCTAGTAGGCTGAGGGCTCTATACTTGAGCCAAGAAACAATGCTCAAAATTAGGACCAGGCTGCCTGAAAAGCACCACAGCCATCCTCAGCAACAATGAAGTCCTGAGTTCCTCTGATGATGAGAACAGTAGAGTACATGTCAGGAAGCCAGCGTGACAACTTCTCCTGGAGATTAAACAGCACACGTCTTCCTCTCCAGAGCCAGGAAGTGATGCTCAATGTAAGGAGCAGACCCCCCCCCCCGCCAAGTGAACCACAGCCACTCTCAATGACAAGGTCCCAAGCTCCTCCAACAATAGTGGCTGAATTCATATGGGGGAAGCCAGCATGTCGAGCTCCTCCAGGAGAACCAATGGCTCTAAACAGTGACACTTAGGAAAACCCACGCCTTGCTCTTCCTCTCCACCTCTCTTTTTATGCTGGCAACTTTCCTTAGGTGGGCCATCTATACTCAGCACTATGGTGATTTAATTCAGCTAGTGTTAAGTTGACCACCAGTTTTTAATTCATAATACCATATTACTGAGATAGAGAGGAGACAGTTTCCTAAATTGAAATCAAACTATCATTTCTAAATGAAGACTGAAAGGATGATGGGCAATAGATGCCTACCTCAGGTGCTTCTTCTAACATCAAAAGAGTCAAAAAGTCCCAGCCATCCCTGCTATCCAAAGCTCTCACCTCTCCCTTCTCCCAGGAAACCCTGACATTTCCAGTTGACAAATGCAGTGCAGTTCTTCCTATAAATAGTTTTAAGTGCTAGTTTACCATACTTAATATAGAGTCATTTTGGTATATATTTCAAATATATTAACTTTAAAGAGACTTTTGTGGGCAGTTTTGAGGATTTAACCATAATTGATAATACAGTGTCTATGGGAATATGTGTGCTGAGAAACCAAACACTGAAACCAAAAGACAAATTCTTGAAATGTAAACTGGGGTTGTATAAGTACAACTGGCTTCTAAATTGTGCAGTAGAATTTGGGTGAGTTGAGACCACTTGGAGAAGGAGAGCTCTGTATAAGCTCTCTTGGTCTGGAAAAGAGGTAGGTACCAAGAAAACATCAATCCATCAATCTGTTGTTGACATCCAAACCTGGCTTGTGTTCTCCACGTATTACCTTATGATAGAGGCTGACCTGGGTCTTGTGTCCCAGGGCAATTGATCTGATGCTGATTGGATTGTCCCTTTGTCTTCCTTCATTACTCCAAGTGTGTCCTTCTTAAGACTTTATCCTTGCTTGAAAACAAGAGGGGGAACATATTTTAATCAGGAGTTCTTTTTCCATTTTAAAACCCAAAATATAAGAAAATATGAAAAACATTTTATACAGAGTACAAAAGGAAAAGCCCCCACCCCTCCTCCCTCCAATTTCCATTCCCTTAATGGAGGTATCCACTCTTCCTTATGCATATAAAATAAATTTTTAAGTATGAAATGAATTCTATCTCCCAGTTTTGTCAACATTAGGTGGTTTGGGATGGGAAGTGTCTAAAATGGTTAAAACTTTTTCAGTTCTGATCTCAGTGGTTTATTACCATCTGAATGGGGTGACGGTGGGCGTTGTGGAAGAGAGGTGGCATCTAAAGATGAATAGGGTAGGTGTAATTTGAAAAACTCTACATATTGTTTAACAAACTTTTCTCCCTGCAGTGGAACGATATTTGCTTCATTCTCAAATTCATATCTTAAAATCCTAACCCCAACATGATGACTTTAAGAGATGGGAAAACAAATGCACTCTGAGATCACAACATTGAGTGAAATAAATCAGATACATGAGCTCAAATATCATGTGGCTTCTCTTATATGAGAAATTCAAATTATAGACAAAAAGCAAAATAAAAGGTAAATAATAAGAATTAGGGGAAAGTGAATGGGAAAGTGATCTTCTTGAATGGGAAAGTGATCAAGAAATGGAGGGAAGGGGAAGAAAGAGAGGGAAATGGATTAAAAAAATGAATTCATGGGCCAGGGATGCAGCTCAGTGGCACAAGTGCCTGCCTGACAAGTGCAAGGTCCTGAGTTCGATTCCTGATACAAAAAAATAAAAAATAAAAAAAGAATTAAGATGTGTTATATTCATTTGCCAGCTCCACATAAGGAATGTAAACATTATGTACAACAAATGTGTACCAGTAAAAGTTAAAATAAAGATGAAACTTTTGGAAGGTAATTAGGCCATGAGGATGGAACCCTTGTGAATGGGATTAGTAGCTTAGAAAAGGGACCGTCAAGATCTCTTTTACCTTCCTTCTGCCATGTGAGGCTACAAGGAGAAGACAGGAATCTGCACCTAAGATGAGGGTCCTCCCCAGAACTCAGTTGTGTTGGCCCCCTGATCTCAGAGCTCCAGCCTCCAGAACTGTAAGGAATCAATTTTTGTTACTGTAAGTCCCTGGCTTTCAAACAAGTTCTGTTCCTGGAGAACATTCAAAAGTCGGATTCACTTGTAAGTCTGACAAAGTGATTCTTACATAACTTTGACATAAATATATAATATATATTGCTTGGTGCTTCCTAGCAGACCCCTCCATGTCACCACTGCTTCTCCTCTTGCTTCCAGGCATCCTGGGCTCTGATTGAGCACTGTACCATAAGCACACAGCAGTACCGCTCTGACACTATCCTGCAGATTTGTTCCTATCTGCAAATGTTTGTAATGTGAGGTCCATCTGTATCTGTGAAAGTTTACAACTCAAATGCTTGTAAGTTGGGGACTTACCGCATTTGTATGGTTTCCTGTCTGTTATATTTCATTATAGCATCCCAAACTAACTAAGAGACTCTGTCTTCTTTGAAAGACTTTTCCTCTGTCACGGCTTGTAATAACTAACCTCACTATAATTTATAGCATACATCTTTAACTCATCATAACTTATTTAAAATAGCATTCTCCTACTTTGTGGAAGAAAATTACGATAGTGTATTTTTCTTTTCTCTCTATTTTTCAGTTGTTCCCACATCCTTTTCTTCTACCTATAAAACTCATGTTACTCTTTTTTGCTTTACATAGACATTTTTTCCAGATTAATCAAAGAAATTTTGAGCAAAAGGAGCAAAACAGGAAGCATCACAATTCCAGATTTTAAGTTATATTACAAAACTGTGTGAAAAAAAACCAGCATGGTACTGGAACCATAAAACAAAGACAAAAAAACAAAGACACGTGGATCAATGGAATAGAATTGAGGATCCAGAAACATCATCTGATCTTTGATAAAGGGGCCAAAAATATATACTGGAGAAAAGATAGCCTTTGTAACAAATGGTGCTGGGCCTACTGGTTCTCTGTATGCAGCGCAAGGAATCAAGACTCATATCTCTCACCTTGTGCTAAAATAAAATCAAAATGGATCAAAGACCTAAATGACTTTGTGGAGATGGGAGGGGGGTTTGAGGATGGGATGAGATGGAAGGGCAGGGAGAGGAGGGGGGAAGTAAAAAATGATTAAGATGCAAATAAACATATATTTCCCCAGATGAATGTAATTATGATGCATCACAAATGTATGGTAATACAAATTTTTCAAAAGAATGAAAATGCAATATAAAAAGTAAATAGCCATTTATCTTTTGAAGAAACTAAAAAAATTAAGTATTTTTCATTTACTCACATATGTTCCATCTCTAGCACTATTTCTTGGTGGTGTTTATCCAAATTTCTATTTCAAATTGCGATAGGTGTTTGAATGTAGCCTTGATTGGTCTCACACACAGCAGCATGATTGCAGAGAGGCAATTACTAGAGTCAGATCCTCAGGTGGCAGTTGGTACAGAAGCATGGACACAGCCAATGGCCTGGAAGAGGCCTGGGCTCTAGACTGGAAAGTCATAGAAAGCAGGGACACTGAGATGGACAGCTATAGCCATGACTCGGACTTCAGCAATGGATGTCCATTGCTCTTGTAATATAGACTTTATCTACTCTTTTTCCCTGATTCAAGGAGGGAGCCTTTAAATTGTTGGCATTTCCTTAGTGATAGGACTATTTTTGTCATTCATAGTGAGGCTTGATGACTAATGAGGTGACTCAGGATAGGGAAGGACATGCTGAAGGCCAACATGAGTCTACCTTCCTAACCTCTTGAGAGAGAAGGAGACTGAAGCTTGAGTTCCACTGTATGGCTATGAATTTATTAGTTGTGTCATACACAATCCCAATGTCAACTCTGGGCACAAGCTCAGCATAGCTCCCTGAATGTGAACACACTGGTTTTTGGGGAGGGTGACACACCTTGACCTTATGGGAAGTGTGTGGAAGCTCTATGGGTGTGACTCTCCCAGATTTCTCCTTATGTATCTTTTCATTTGACTGGTTTTTGACTGTCGCCCTTTATAAGAAAACCTTAATTCTGTAAGTTATTACAGCAAGTTATCAAATTTGAGGGAAGTCACAGAAACTCCCTGGATTTGTACTCAGTTGTTCAGATGTGCTGTGGCCTGAGGTTTCCCTAACTTTTGAGGAGAGAGCTGTCTTGTTGGAATTGTAAATTGGTGGAGTCTAACTCAAATTCTAGTGGTTAGCGTCAACATTGAGCTGCAGAATAGATTATCTTATAACCAAAAGTACTTGCAGGATTAGCTACACTGCAGGATGCACTGCAATGCAATGCTGAGTACCTAGATTAGATCACACAAGCCACCTGTATATCAAGTCAATACTATTACCCCTGGGTAATGCAGAAGAAAGCCTTGGGACCAGACACCCCTCTCAACATTGGGTCTAGATGCTACATTGAGAGTGAAGAGGGAAAGGAAGACCTCATGAACAGGAAAAAACAGCTCCACTGGAGTGTTTGAACTTTGGTGGATTTTACATTTACCTGTTTTAAGATGAAGATAGCAGTTTTTAAAAAAATTCCTTTGAAAAATTCATATTAATAATGTTTAATTTTGAATTAGCAGGGTTGACTTTTTGTTTACTTCTTTGTTGTTGTTGTTGTTCCAAACAGATGTGTTGTAGTGGCTCCAATCTGACTGTAGTACAAGTAGCTTATTTTAATCTCCCTTTATCAAAAGGTTCAGAAGTATCTTGCCATATTGGGAGCACACATTTTTATTTCCAGTTGTCAAATTATGTATCAAGTGGGTTAGGACAGAATCAGGTAGCATCCACAAAGTAGAGGGACTACAGTCTAGTGATTCATTGGTTGCCATGGATATTGGCCTAGGTTGTATATTGAGGCTCTGGCCTGAGTTCAGTCACTGTGAGACTGTCTGCTGCTTATAGCATTCCTTTAGTCTGTTGCTCTATAGCCTGGATGCTGAGAAGGAAATGATGGATAAGATTCTTTGCTTGACTTTTGAGTTTAATAGGAAGAGAGAAAAACAAATAACTTTGATGGATTTTTGTGATTGGTATACTTAGGTGGTACTAGTAAGAAGTAGTCGTGGGTTCAATTATTTTGTGCATATCTAAGCCCTTTCCATCTTCAGTTGTTTCAAAAACCCCTGAAGCTTTGACAAGTGTAGATGAGGAAATCAGAGACTTCCTCATAGGGCAGGTAACACAAATAAATGAAATGGCCTGGTATGGATGGGGTAAATCGGTTGAATGATCTCAGTGTTGCTAGATTATCTTATTTTTCAAAAAAGGCAGAAATCTGCTATTTTTAAAAATCAAAAATGTCAATATTTAAATGTTAGAGCAAAAGGTTTATGAATATAAAATTATAGTGCAGGACAAATAATACCTACCTGCAGGCTGTATTTCATTTGCTATTAGCCATTAACAGTTTCTATGCATGGAGGGATTTAATGCAGAGTCATATGCCTAAGTAATGAGAAAACATCACTTTTACATTTGAAGTCTATCTCTGAGGCTTACTGATCCAGGATCTTCTTAATTTTTATTTTAAGACTTGGAACATTACTTCTTGATAACAATTGTTGATTAATATTCTTTTAACAAGTGTCTCACTTGGCTTTTATATTAATTCTTTTCTGTTACTATAACGAAATACCTAGGACAGGATATTTTATACAGGGAAGTGATCTATTTGACTTAGTTTCAAAGGCTAATTGTTCAAAATTGAGCAGCCTCTGTGTCTGGCCTTTGGTGAGTGCCCAACAGCAAATGGGATCATGATGGGAACATATGTGGAGGGAAGATACCAAGTGCTGAGACAGGAAGCCAGAGACAAGGAAGGGCCAGGCCTGATCCTTATGCAGGGGTCCTGTGGGAATGACCTTAACTCTTTTTGAGGGCAGCATCTTGATGACCTGAGGACCTTGAACCAGACTACCCTCTTAATGGTCCCTGCTATAAGGGCACATTTACATACGTAAGGACAATTACACAAATAGTGAAGGCACAGTTATAAAATAGCAAACCTATGTTACAGCAAGTTAAAATCAATTAGTAGCCTCTTCCTGTGCTCCTGCTGCCTGTCACATAAGCACCTTGCTAACTTCAGTCAGCCTCGACTGTCTGGGTCCAGCTGCTTTTCTTCTGATTATGCCCTGGGCCAATTTGACTATTCTCAGCTTGTGTTTCCCTTAGTTAAAAGAATATATTGCTTCCAACTTACCTTAAGGACTTTGGTTGGAATGAAGTAACCCAGTCAAGGACACTTTTAACTTTGTTTGCTCCACTCAAATCCCCTCCCCTTTTCCTCAAGATATTATGGTAAACAATTCCTTTCAAGTAAATCTATTTAGAGTTAATTTGCCTGATAATATGTGACTTAATTCATATAACCAATCATGTAATAACCTGCCATTTGCCTTGTACTTCCTGCTTGTAAGCTGTATTTAAGCTGAACTCAAAGCTGGCTCCTGGCTGCTGATTTGGACACTGTTAATTGTCCCCTAGCCCACTGGCATTAAGAACAATAAAGTTGCCTTCTAGATTCCTTGTTGCAAAGAATCTTCCAATTGGTTTGATATAGGATTTTTTGCAACTCTACTATCTCCAGACATCACCACACTGGAAATCACACCTCCAACTCATGAACCTTTGGGGAATGAACACATCCAGACCAAGGCTCCTCTTCTATGATTTTGTTGGACTTCCCTATCTAGAGTCCTTCCCTTCTTTTTCTTCTTTGGTGCTGGGGTGTGAATCCCAGGCTTTGCACATACTGCACAGGTGCTCTACCACAGAGCACCCATTGAACCATCTTTATTCTCTCACCAAGCTTAATGCTGTCTGGTCCATGAGGGTTAAGCACTTCCAATATGCTCTTTTGTTTATCTCTACTTCTCATATTCCACTTTATATTACAGCCTCTCTCTCTCTCTCAACTTTGCATCACTTGATGTAACTTATTCTCTGTAAATGTCTTTTAAATTAGGTGAAAATCCAGATTTTGGAGAAAGTTCACATCTCTCATTATCTTGTCCTATTTCCCTTAATTAAACTCCAGGGATTGTATTCCAGAGACATTTGTAGTACTTTGTCCTAAATCCTCCTCTGTACTTTTTTTCATATCTATATATGTCTACTTAAAAAAAATTAGTCACATGTGTCCCATGTATCCTGCCAATAATAACTCATAGGCTCATTTTTTGTAGTTTTAATTAACTTTTTGGCCTTTTAAGCCATGGGTTTACTTGTCAGTGGCAAGTTGAATTATTACCATTAAATTATTTAGTTAAACTCATCTTTTTATTATGTTCATTATTAGATATGAATCTAGAACTCTCATAAATGATTTTGCTTCTCATTAATTTTGGACTTTTTCCTACATCTTTATTAGTGCTTAGATTTACCAATGTTCTCTCCAACTGAAGGAGAGAATTCATCAAAAATGATAAAAACATGAACTCGTAGCTATGCTCAACATAGCTACTGTGATTCTTTTCTTCTTACCTTTTCAGTAGCTTCCCATGAATTTTACAAAGCAGCTCTGCAAATTAGGAAAAAATGCGGGCTGAGAATATAGCTCAGAGGCATAAGTACCTGCCTGGTGAGTGCAAGGTCCTAAGTTCAATTTCTGGTTAAAAAAAAAAAGTTAAAGAACTTCAGATTAGAGAAAAATGATGAAATCTGAAAGTCCAAGAGGTGGTCCAGAGATGAGGGAACCCAAAAGACATGTCTGAGCCAGCAGACTCCCCCTGTGCTTGGCAAGGACAGATGCACTTTTCTCTAACCTTTTTCTCTGAGTTCATCTTAGTGGGGCTTCTGGGGATCCTTTGTGTGATTATATGGCTAAAAGGAGGGGAACTTGGCCAGACTACATGGGTGGGCTGTCTTGGTTACTTTTCTCTTGTTGAGACAAAATACCTCATGCCCCAAATGAAGGAAGGAATGATTTATTTATCTTACAGTTTTTGGAGGTTTCAGTCCATACTCAGCTGGCTCTAAGGCAGGGTGAAATGACTAAGAGGCAGCTATCATGGCAGCTGCAAGTGACAACAGTGAAAAGACAAAAGGGCAAAAGAGAAAAAGCATGCTGTCTTCCCTCCCTTATATAGTATGCAGGCTCTGCCACCGGTCAGGTGCAAAACTCACACTGCCAATTCCAGTGCTAGACAAGGAACCAATCACCAATGCTAGACTCAGCTGCCTCTATGACCACATGAGGCTTTGGAGAGACACTTAAGCCATAACATGGGCCAACTCAGTGTCTGAGAGGTAGTGTTCATTGTGCAAAACTCTGCAGTGTTTCCTTTCCCTTAGATCATCTGTGCTAAATAATTTCAGATGAAACTGATCATGGCCATGAAAGTTATGGTCAAACTGTGCAGTGAAAATACATCTGAACTTCAAGATATTCTCTTTAAGGAGCATAGCACCTAGTATTTGGCTTATCCAACTTTGTGTCTGTTGCTTTTGTTGATTGGTTAAGTTTTCTGTGACAATGTTGGCTTTTTAGTCTAGCTGGTGGTGGAGAAACTGTGGTACATGTGAGGCAGCATGCTGTACTTATCATCAAAAGCCCTATAAGCTTTGCCATTACTAATCTAGACTCTGCCTTTTTATTTAGAGGGAAGTGTGTAGGTATCCTGGATGATATAATTTGGTGTTGATAGTATTAATGCCCACTATTTATTTCACTTGCTTTTTCCAAAAAAGGGTTGTAATAAATGCTTTCCAAAAGAAACTTGGCAAATCACAATTAAATATAGTATGATAGATATCTTATCACCATCACATTGTGATACATACAGATATACATGCATGCATGTGCATTCATTGGTTAGTTTCAGTTACTTCTCAGATTAAGTCCAAAATACCACTTTTACCATTAGGGATTCATGGGTTCAAGTTTCTCTGCATTAAATTCCTATTATGCAACAAATGAAAAAGTCCACACATCATCTGAGGTTTAAAATTACTGTATGAGAATGTATTGGTATGAAATTCATGTTTTGGATATTGCAACTGAATCTTTCTTGCATTGATCACTTTTTATTAAGCCTCTGATTGATAGGTCACATCATGTGCTGAAGTTGTTCATTCTCATAGAAATATTTTCTGCTTTTTGATCCCAGGTTTCCTTCCTATTTTGTGTGTAACTTCACATGTTCCACTTGAGTGTCTACTTAGAGATGTTAAATTTATTCTGCCAGATGTCTATTTTCTATTCTTCTCTTCCCTCAACCTGCTTATCCTGTCTTCTCCATCTCAGTGAATGGCAACTTCACACTGAGAAGAGAGTGTGAAGGTGCCTTTGACTCCTCTTCATCCCATTTCCAAGCCAAGGACAGATTGTTTTTTTTAAAGAGAATAAAACCAAACAAAATAAAACAGAATAAATACAATCAAAATAAAACAATGAAAGTGATGCAGGACTTCAAAACAAGATAATAGGAAATCAAGAATAGCTACCATAATATATCTTGTTTTCTTCAAAATAGCTGCCCATACCATCAGACATAATAAAGTCAAACAAAACAAAACAGAATAAAATCAAACCAAACAAAACAAAATGATGAAAACAATACAAGATTTCAAAATAAGGTATAGGAAATTACCAATGGCTACCATAATGCCTCTTGAATCTTCAAAATAGCTGTCCAGATCATCAGACATAAGCATGTAAAATTAAACAATACAAGAACTGATTTGCTTCTTTACTTCAGTTGTTATCTTTTCATAAATTTCAGGTGTGTGACTTCTAACATCTACCATGTCTGTGTCTCCTGAACTTGTTCTTTGTGGACTGGAGGTCTGAGATTTTATTTTGCTCATTTGTCTTGACATTTTCCTGTGTTCCTCCAAATCAACCCATTGCTGCATCCTGTGTGCTTCCTGCATTGGCTGCCAGGCCCTCATAGTGGATTGGACTAGGCACCTGATTTGGGGTTTCTGGAGTGATGGAGAGGCATGGGGCAGTGGTTCACTGATGCTTCCCTGATGGCAGCATGGCCTTGGGGTGTGGTTTCTTCCCTGGGTCAGTGCTGGGCTCACTGGATCTCTCTGGGCTGCTGTTGTGTAGCCTTGTGGCAGGCATTCTTCCTATTAACTCCATTTGTTCACAGGTTTGGTTCAACTCTGATATTTCTTTGCTGATTTTCTGTCTAGTTGATCTGTCTCTCTGTGACAATGGGCTACTGAGGTCTCCCATTACAATTATGTTATTGCTTATTTGATTTTCCACATTTACTGATAACTGTTTTATATAGTTGGGTGCTTCTGTATTAGGTGCATATATATTTATGATTTTTATGGCTTTTGTGCTGTCTCCAGCTTTCTCATTGACCAATCTTGTGTCATTCTTCTTTGGTTTGTCTTGTAGCTGTTGGATTGATTGCTCATGACCTTTTGCTATTTTTAAGATATCTTTCTTTTCATGATCACTAGATGCAATTCTGTCTTCAAAATCTGAAATTCTATCCTTTCCTTCATTCAAGCTGCTGCATACACTTTCAGTGGAGGTTTTAATCTCTTGGATGTCTGTTTGGATTTGTTTCATGGATTCCATTTCTCTCCTAAATTGGGCATTTTTCATTCCATATTTTTCTAAACTCATCAATTCTTTTATTTGTGTCTTCTCTAATATCTTTGATTTTAAACATCATTTCTTTTTGAACCTGAGAGATCATTTTCTCTACAGCATTTTCCACTTGTTTTTTCACTTCTGTTGCTATCCTTTTAGAAAGGGGGAGGGTGGGCTGTGCACAATATAAGAGAGGAGAGGAGGTTTGCTTTTTCCCTTTTTGCGCTGGCTGCTGCCTTGAAGTGTTGCCCCTGTGCCATGCCACCCTGCCTTGGAGCTAGCTGATTATGGACTGAAATTTCCAGAAACTGTAAGCTAAGTAAACCTTTCCTTGCTTTACTTTGGGTGTCAGGTGTTTTGTCTCAGCAACAAGAGAAAAGTGACCAAGACACTTACCTGGGTCATTGTAGGGACCCCAACAGGTCTCTCTGTTCCCATGACTGCTGCCATCTAATCTGCTCTCAAAACATAATCCAAGGGTTGTCATCTCACTGACAATGACTTCTAAGACCCCTTGTGGTCTCACCCCCATTTCTTCTCTAATGTCTTTTCCTGCTACTTTCTCCCTTATTCACTGGCATCTACACTGCTCTTGAAGGAGCTAGATCACTCCAACCTCAAGTTCTTTAACCTTGCTATCCCTCTGCTAAGAACATTCTCTACCTAGACATTCATGAGGCTCTTTTCTGTAGTTCCCTCAGATCTCTGATGGCTACTACTGCTGTTGACTACTCTCCTTAATTTTCACAGTAGTACACCCTATTATCTACTCCCCCTTTTCACTATGGTATTTAATTGAATTATGTGTGTGTTGTGTATGATAGATAATTATACTACTAATCTCTCTTAGTTCATCAAAGAGAATGGTTTATGCTTTCATCGTTTGATCATTTTTTTCCATTCCTGTATCTTGTAATCTGGACAATTACTTTGAAGATAACAATATGCAATATATTAACCATGGTTAATCTCTTATTATGTTGTTTTGAAATTCTGTCATCGTTTTTATTGTTTTTTTTATTTTAAAATTTTAAAAAAAGAATCTGCTCCTGTGGAGAATGAAAATGAGCAGGGTTGGTACTCTAGTCATATTGACTTCCAGTGATTTGCAGTGAGTAGGAAGACACTCTGCTTCACTACTGGAGAATGGACTGTAAATGTGGAAGAGTGGAGGTGCTGCTATAACTTTCAAAAACTAAGATGTATTCAGAGTGAGGAACTGTGTATTCTTGCTTGAGTAGTTTTTCAGGATGTTGGGTGCTAAGATGAGTATGTTGGTGGAAGGATATGCAGACCTAGCCTCACAGTGGAGGCCAGACTGCTCAAAGGTGGAGGACTACAGCTATTGCTGGTCTTTCTCCCCAGGACTGTGGATGTCTTCATGGACTCAGAAAACATCTGAGTAAATAACTGGATTTTGTGAAATGTATTACTGCTGTGTTTTAATGTTTTTGCTTTGTTAGAACAAGAAAGAAGCCTTGAAAATGGTTGAAAAGAGTGGATGTGCTACTAATATATGAAGGGGAGGCTTCCTGGGGAAAGAAATACACGCGGTAAATCAAGGAAGTGGGTGAGCTTCCTCAAGGCAGTTAACAGTGAAGGTCTCAGTCAGCTTAGCCTCATTTTCTTCCCATCTCTGAAGCCAGAAGGAAAGGAAGTCCTTTGGATGTGGTCCAAGAGAGGTCAGTATCCCGGGCAGAGAACAAGGTGGATAAAAGTAGAAGAGTAGATCCCTCGAGGCAGATGGTAGATAACTGGGGTAGAGATGAAGGTTCTTCTGTATAGAATTTATGCTTGAACTTTAATATGCATGCAAATTACCTGAGGCTGTGGTTAAATGGCAGTTATATTCTAGGAGAACTGAGATGGGACCTGAAATTCTGAATTGCTATTAGACTCTCAGGTGATGTTTAGAATGCTGGTGCCTGGACCATATTTGGAACAGTAAGCTCACGGTTTGTATCTGTGCTATTAGGACCCTAAACCAAGTCTTGACAAAAGCAACAGCCTTGTCTTGCTGTGTACAGGAACTACCTCTTGCATACCTGAGGGAGGGAGACAGGGAGAGAGTGCATTCCTCTCTTCCTGTCCCTCCCCAACCAAGAGCATTTGCCAGAGGCAGGTCAGCAGTTCTGGAAGAGTAAACGGGCAACTAGCAGTTGGCCTAAGTGGTCTGTGAACACAGTGGAGATTGATGACTGAGCCCAAGGAAGCAGAGACCTACTGACTCAGGAAAGCACATAAAATACCCCTACCTTTGAGGATTCCTGGGGAAGGGACGGAGGCCCAGCTCTTTTGATAAATGAAGTCTTGAAGTTCTTGTAAGTAATAGAAAAATGACCTTTCTTATTTATGTTTACAGGCTAGGGAAACCTGGACTTATGGGGAATGAATCAAATTTGAAAGTTCAGGCTCAGCATTCATTGCAGTGCTTGACTTTGTTTTTGATTCTTGCCTTTCCCAGGTGTTTGTATTTGGATCATAATTACGGAGAACAGATCATCCTGAATGGGTCACGATCTCTATAGTATCATCTAGTGGCCCCATGAATCAACAAACACAAAGACACACTTCTGACTGGATCATAACTGCCTCAATTCTTGTTACCTTGTGTTCCTGGAAATGTCACTAAAGCAGAAGAATGGCAAGAAGTGGATTTTTTCTTGCATCCTTTTGTAAATCAGCCAGCACTTACTTTCCATCTACCTTTCTTCTCCACCTTTAACTGGCCACTTAGATTCCTATGCTCAGGTTTGTTTTCTTGCTGCTGGCCAAATCAAAAGGGCTATTTATTTTGGTTAAAAAAGAGAGAGAGAAAAGAATTTATTCAAAGCTGGAGGGGCCAACGTGCCTCAAACCACCATCTCACCATGTAATGTGTGTTGAGGTCTTTTATAGCAAGAGACAAGAGACAATGAGGGGACGGAATATGAGATAGAGTAGACATGTTCAGTTTTGTTTCATTGCTTTCAAGACCCAGATCTCCCTTCTCTTGCCTTAAGGGCATGAAATTGGACTTGATCTCCTGGTGTCCATATCTGCATATTCTGTCCATTCATGCTGGCTGAGGAGAGGTAGGATTAGCAGTGTGTGGGGTAGCAAGTTTGAAGAAGCCACTTGTCTCTAAATATCTAACTTTTAAAGTCCATTTTAAAGTGCTGGTTATACACCCAGTTGTGTTTCTGAACCAGTAAGGCAAAATATTGACAAATTGACTTTGTGACCGATGAATCTGTAGAATCTATGAAGTGAAAAATGAAATATAGGGGTTCGTCAGCACCATCAAAGCAGCAGCAGATGGATGGAATTTAAGAGGGGACAGCAGTGAGGGCTGGTTGCACATTTTTCTTTTTCTTTGTATTAATAATTGAGAGTAGCTTAATCTTCAAGTTCCCTTTCAAGAGCTACAGAAGGAAGAGAATTCTTTAATTCTCTTAATTGAAACAATAATTTTATCAATTTGGAAAGAATTTCTGTAGGTTTTAGATAGTGATGAGGGCAAAGGTGTAAGAGAAAATACTAGCTAGCTGGAGCATGGATAGGGAATTCTCCATTAAAGACACAATGACAAATGCAAATGCTGCTACTAATAGCAAATGCTTATACAGCACATGTGTGCCAGGCTCTGTTTTATGGATTTTGCAGGAGGAACCTAGGGTCAAACTCACAGCCACATTTTCCCAGCAGCTTCGAAAGCACAAGTTTCAAAATCATTTAGTAGCTCTGTCTCCATCTTTTCTTAGCATAAAAATTCAATTAAGCAGAGAGTGGAGATTTAGGGAGACTTGTTTTTCATTTTGTTTCCTGTTTCTTCTAGCAACTCTCAGTGTTACCAAGAACAGTTTTTTCTTTCTTTCTTTCTTCCTTTCTTTCTTTCTTTCTTTCTTTCTTTCTTTCTTTCTTTCTTTCTTTCTTTCTCTCTTTCTCTCTTTCTCTCTTTCTCTCTTTCTCTCTTTCTCTCTTTCTCTCTTTCTCTCTTTCTCTCTTTCTTTCTTTCTTTCTTTCTTTCCTTCTTTCCTTCTTTTTTCCTTCTTTGTCTCCTCAGTTTCTCTTTCTTTTTCTAGTTGGG
The DNA here is from genome assembly GCA_004365215.1 of Cuniculus paca. NCBI lineage: Eukaryota > Metazoa > Chordata > Mammalia > Rodentia > Cuniculidae > Cuniculus > Cuniculus paca. The sequence goes on along the minus strand of RJWT010003598.1, from coordinate 11,969 downwards.
GTCTTGTTAATGTTAGCCAGACTGGCCTTGAAAAGTAGCTGACACTATAAGCACACACCACTGTGCCTGGTTCAGATTAATTTTTTTAAAAAAGAGTTTATGGAATTCACACTCAGTGAAGGAAAAAAGAAAAAGGTTTTATTGTGAGGTTTGGTAACAAATATTTCTGAGCTTTGCATGCCTCTGAGTTTCCCAACATGGTCAAGTATGAATTCCCTCTGTATTTTATAGTTACCTTATCCCATCTATCTGACTGCAACCCGGTTCTTCAAGCACAACCAAAAGCTAGAAATGAGCATATCAATAAACCTAATTCTGGCCACTTGTAAAAATATTCAGTAAGAATTAATTACATTATCCTTTGCTAAATGCTAAAGAAGTAAGCCTTGGCAGGTAATGTGCACATAGGCAGTACAACCGGGGCTACGAGCTGCTTCCCTCCACTCATGCTGGACCACTTACCTCTGCTCACCTGAACTTGAGAAAAACCCCAGGGCTAATCCCCACCCTTGTCCTATGGCTTACTACATGGAGGCAGAGATGAGGAAAGCACAATCCCTAAACCTGCCTTGGAAAACTCCAAACCAGGATGCTTGTGCACCAGGCTAGCTGGCATGACCTGCAGTAACTTTTCTTCACCTGGAGCTCATTGACGGTTCCTGCATATGGACTTCATCTCATATATCCAATTATAACAGAGTAAATTATTGGAAAGAACGTGCACAGCAGATGCAGCTCACATGACTCAGCACCGTGTCAATCATGCTGTCAATCATGCTCTGGAAGACTCAAGTAGGAGGTCCCTTAAACCCCTACACCTGAGGTCCCCAGCATTTGTGCCATTTTCCTTCTGTAAGTGTGACCCCACTATCAGCTTAATAAACCTTGCTGCTTTGCCATGTCCAGTTCTTTGCTCATCATGCACAAGAGCCTAGGAACCCGTCCTGGACCCCATCACCCATGCTAACATACTGGAACCAGGTAACTCCTAAAGATTCTTGAAAATTCATTTCTGAATACATGACCCATCCTATTGTTTCATCATCTATGTTCTCTTTGCTGAATTTTGGCTTCAGGCTGTCACCAGACAGGATCCTAGGAGGGTCCCAAAGTGGAAATTAAGAACCTAAACCCACCTTACCTGTAAGATCAGTTTGCTAACTCCTGTTTTGGAAAAAGAATTTTCAGGACTACTCAGACAGAGGCACGAAAAGGATTTATTTAAGAAAGTACACATTCAAGAGTGGAGTGCAATGTAAAACAACACTGAGATTCCATCTCACTCCAGAAAGAATCTCACTGCCATCAAGAAAACAACCAATAACAAATGTTAGCGGGGCTGTGGAGAAAAAGGAACCCTTCTCCACTGTTGGTGGGAGTGCAGACTGGTACAACCACTGTGGAAATCAGTGTGGAGATTCCTCAAAAAATTAGGATTGGAGGTTCCATTCAATCCAGCTATTCTCATTCTAGGTATTTTCCCAGAAGAATTGAAAACATCATATTACAGTGATATATGTGCACCCATGTCTATAGCAGCACAATTTGTGATAGCTAAATCTTGGAAACAACCCAAATGCCCATCAACTGTGGAATGGATAAAAAAGATGTGGTATATTTATACAATGGAGTGTTACTCAACTATAAAGGGGTATAAACTTGAGACTTTTATAGGTAAATGTATGCAGTTTGAGACCATGCTTATAAGTGAAATAAATCAAACTCATCTGTAAATATCGTATTGTCTCCCTAGTGTAAAGAAGAAAAACTGAAAGAGTAATAAGACCCAATATGTATAATAGATATTGTGAAAATGAAAGATTATATGTATATAGGTATACATATATATATGTGTGTGTATATACATATATACAAGATAGATAGCTATCCTACTAATCTCTGTAAGTTCATCAAAAAGAAGAGTTTGTGCTCTCATTGTTTGATTGCTTGATTGTTTTTTTCATGCCTAAATCTTGTTTTTTTAAATTTTATTTTAAAGAGGTAAAACCCAACAAAACAAAACAGAATAAATCCAATCAAAACACAGCAGTGAAATTGGTACAGGACATCAAAGCAGGGTAATAGGAAAACAACAATGGCTACTATAGTATATCTTGTCATCTTCACAGTAGTTGTCAATTCCATCAGATATAGCAAAGTCAGACCAAAACAAAACAGAATAAAACCAGTCAAAATGGAATATTGAGTAAAGCAGAAAAAATTAATAAGAATAAAACGAAACAATGAGAACAATATTAGAACTAAAAAACAAGACAGAAAAATTCCCCATATTTGCTGTATTGCATACTGTAATCCTCCCTATACATGCTCAGATTGTCAGCTACATGCCTGTAAATTCAACCAAACAATACAATCCTTCAGTTGCTTTTTCTACCTCAGTTGCTATCAGCTTAGGCTGACCTCCAAACCAGCTGGTGGCTTACAGAGTAAGAGGGTTTGGTGATTTTTCAGCCTGCATGCCAATAGGCTCACAGGAGGTGCTGACTTTTCTCTTCCTGGGCCCTGCATGGTCTGTGCAGCTTACCAGAAAGGCTGGCTAGTTGGATCCTTGATCCCATGCCTAAATCTTGTAACTTGAACAAATACTTCTAAGATAACACTATGCAATATATTAACTAGTGTTAATTTCCTATTTTTTTAAAAAAATTCTGTATCATTTCTATCTTTTGTTTCATTTTGTTTTTAAAATTAAAAAGATGGAGTGTGGGCATTAGAGAAATTAGACAATCATAGTCAAGGGTTGGGTATATTTATAGGACATTTGGGTAGAACCCTGTAGATCGATAGAAAGAGGGAATTAAAGACGGTGGATGATCCTTCTCTTCAGAGAAAGGGGTGAAGTCCATTTGTAGGCAAGTGATGAGGGTGTGTGTGCATGTCCATTTTGCAAGTGAAAAAAAATAGGCCCCTTTGTAAGTATAAGGAATGACCTGTGCTTATCATGTCTTGGAAAGTAAAAAAAAAAGAGAGAGAGAGAGAATTTAAAACTAGTTTTGTGTCCTTGAAGCTGCACTTTTTATTTTTAAAATTATGGGTTTTTGTTGTCTACTTCCTATTCGTCTTTATCTTCGGTCCTTCCTCAAGGCCATCAGATGCATGTACCCCACAGGAATTGGAGCATCATTTTCAGTTCTGGGTAACCTCCATCATACCCTTGTTAGGAGTCAATGAGGAGTGCAGTGGGAGAGGGAACTAAAGAGAGACTAGAAGAGGGAGAATTAATCAATCTATCATAATGTTGACCAAGTATATCCAGGTGTGCTTGGCTCCTTTGAGCTTAGGGGATATGGAGAAGGTAAATATTTGGCTTCCATTTGGATCCCTTTAGAAAATACTGAGCAATAGAACAAACACATCTTGATGGCCTCTGGGAGCTCTTTCTGTGTGGAAGGGAACAAGGGGAGTAGTGTTTGAGGACTGGTAGGTGGGACCTCGGATTCTGCCTCCATCCATCTCTGTCTGGTCCATATACTTAGTAAAAATTCTGAGTCAGGAAATCAAGAAAGTCTTTGTGCACTTCAACCTTATCTGTATTTGACTAAATTTGTGAGTTGCCGCACGGAAATAAGCAAACAACTGTAACACTCCTTCTCTTCACTCCCACATGCCTCTCCAAGCAGGCACAGTGCTCCAGGCCAATGACCCTGACGACTTCATCCTTCCCTCTGCCCTTTCTGCTTGGCAGCTCAAGCTGAGCAGACAGAGGCCCTATTGCTGTGTCATCATGGAGAAGAAGGTTGGGAGATGGCACTGTGAATGTTGAGTTCTGTTCCCAGATCCATGTTTGCTTGTATTTGACTCCTGTCTGCAGCCTTTGGCCTGTTCAGGCTCTAGAATCAGATCTGCCCTTTGTTGGGGAAACTGAGGCATCCAGCAATGCAGATCACACACTGCTGTGGTGCCTTCCTCTGACTTTCTGCTCCAAATCTTGTAACAGAACTTTTTCTTTGACTAATGACCCACCTTGGTCATTTTCCTTTCACTCTGGACTTGCTTCCTTGTCTTGTGTTTCAGTTTGTCTAAGACCAAGGTCACTTCTCCCAGCTAGAGGAATCCTCTTTTCTGTTTGGCTAAGGTCTGTCTTCATTATGCCATTTTCCTGACTCTTACCCAAAATTGATCCTGGAGCTAGCACCCCTCCCCCCTTTTAGTAGTGATCCTGCTTTCTACAGAAGCGTGGTTTGGCCTGATGTTCTCAATAATCTTGTCTATCAAAGCGCAGCATAGTAACTGTTACACTTATTTCCAGGATAGGCACATTTAGTTGTAAGAGATTTATTCTCTTATTCAAATTTTTGTATATCCTAATTAAGCCTTGAGAGCTCTCCAGCACTACCTTGACTGTACCTGTGGGAGGTCCTAAGGCAGATCCCAGCCAAGCCATTCTTTGATTTCTCATTGACAAAAACCATGAGATAATAAGTGTTATTTTAAGTCATTTCATTTCGGGATACTTTTTGCCATGAAAAACTAACATATGCCCCATCCATTGGCTCTTCTTCCATTACCGGAGCCTGAGGACATGTGAGTATGTGATTCTTATGGGTGTACGACTTTCTGTCTTTAAGCCAGAACCCAGACAGGATTTCAAAATGCCCTTTTATTAGAAAGATTGTGCTTATAGCTGAACAGATTCCACCCGTAACATTTAGACAATGTGGTTTAGGAAAGAATAATCATGGAAAGAATGAGACGAGTTCAGAGAAAATAGAGACATACTTTTTCTGAATATTTAATAACAGTCATTTTTTAATATTTCTTTTTTTCCCATTTACTGTCCCACGTCCCTGATACCCTCCTCTTTTACACTGTCATTTACTAGCCTATAAAGCAAAAATTCATTCATGTCACAATAACTTATCTAGACACCCACTCAGTGATTCTTTGTTGAAAATTAGGTGACAATTGTTTCAGTTTTTGAACACTATAATAAGTGAACTAGACATAAAAGTCTTCCTTTTCTCCTGAAAATCTCAACTACATAAGCAGCAGACCATAGCTGGCAGCCATAGACAACTGATTTTGAATTTTGGGCTTCTCAGTAACTAGCTATCCAAGTACCTAAATGCTTTGAATCCTGTTTCTTTAAGCTGATGTGAGGAGTTCTTGTAAGGTTCATTGGAATATGAGATAATATATCAAGAAGTTTAAGATAACATGAACAAGTGTATAACAAGTTATTTCATCTTCCAAGGGTACAATTGCTCTTCTTTGTAGCACAAGAGCAAAGTGAGTCTCCCTTAATCTTTAGCAAAAAAGTAAAGTTTCTACTTTAAAATCTTGCTTGTAAAAAAAAAGTCATTGATTTGCTCTAAGTGATTCAGATTAGGAAGATTGCATTGTTTATAAAAGTGAAACCAAAGGTGAAGGGCCAGATACAGTAGAGCAAAGGATCAGCCAGGCATAGAGCAAGGGTTACCTTTGGAACAACAGATCTGCAAAGTTTAAGTAATTCTCTCAAACTGGAGGTAGCATTTTGGATTCTGGGTGTAACATTTCTTGTCTGGTGGGTTAAACATTGCTTCACAAGTATATTTCCTTTGCCGTTAGGTGACAGTTCCCATTTATATAATGTAAAAGGCTTGAGATACTATCTGAAGATGAGTATTTTATTTGGGTCCATTTTTCCATTGCTATTGCACCACAGTGATGGTGGTGGGCTATTTTTTAAAATATGAGATACTGGGTTGCCCATTTAGGGTAATAACATGTACAATATTCAGTGGTTGGAGCACTTGTCATGTCCTAGACACTGGAGTTATGTACACAGTTGTGAGATTCCTGTTGGTGGCAATTCAAGGAATCCAGGATTTTAATGGTTCCTACACACTGTAGGGCCCAAAATCTGAGTATTTCTGTTTTTAAAAAGTAGATGTGTCTTTTTCTGTGCCCTCCATTTCCAGGTACTTGGTGACATGCTGGAGATACCCGCCACATGCTCAGAATTCATATAGCATGGCTGCATTGACATCACAGACAAAAACCCTGCAGACACTGAGGCGTGCAGGAGGTGCTTCTGGGTGAAAGTACGTGGTTGGTTATGAAAACTCCTCACAATGTTGTTTAGCCTGATTCTCCCAAGTGCAGAAAGGAAACACTAGGATTCCCAGAAAAGCTCATATTTGTAGGTGAAATTGCAAATTACATTGTCATACAGCTAAGGAAAAAAATAAAACACTGGTTTAACTTACTGGGAGAGTGTATTCCAAGGGACCAGAGTATTTGCATCTCAGTCCCTGGAGTATCTTCCCACACCACTGTCACTTCCTCCACGTCGTAGTACTTGAGAAGTTGAATGAATAAACACACGGTTGCTTGGTACTGGAACGAAAGTAAGATTGCATCGAGCCCATGGAGAGAACTCGTGAAGTACCCCTGCTTCTCAGTTGAGTAAACCATTCTAGAGGCCATCACATCTCGGTGCCTCTGATTTAGAATCTGTTTCTGGGTGCAGCTAGGAGCACGCTGCTGAATTTTCTTCTTATGTGGATTTTCTGTTTGGCATTGCACTTCTAGTGAAACATTCTTTCTTTAGAAGGAGTAGCTGTGAGTGGTGTCTATTCAGAATATATAATGATTTAATTAGTTTAACATTAAGAAGGTCCAGTGAAAGGCATCAAGTTGAATCCTTCCAGGTTTCAGAGTTTTGGTAGGGAGAGAAAGGAGGGGAGATGGAGGTGTAGCCTTTTTTAGTGAAGTGATTATTGTTGGAAACAGAAAGATAAGGAGGTTTTGTTGTTACCCTTAGGAAGCAGACCCTGGGACTCTTTTCTAAGACAGCACCAAGGAATTTGCAGAAGCTCAGCAGGGAGAATGGGAGCTCCATGTTGGTCCAGTAGATGGCAGAAAGGCAGTGGTGATGACCATGCCAGCAACTCTGCTGGGCCAACAGGGCCTGGACAATGGGAAGGAGCAGACTTTGCCAATCGTGTGGGAGCATCAAGCTGACAATGCTCTTTTGGCCAGGAGTGAGTGGGGCGGGGGGTAAAGAGGGCAGTTGGGAGTGGCGGTGGAGGGCTCTTTGTCAGTTTCCTTCAGGTGCACAATCCTGGAGACTTTATTATGGATATGGTTGAAAAAGGAAGAAAGGCAGGGATTTAGTGTATGAAGAAAATGATTAAAGTTAGATTCTTTAAGAATTTCGCCAGATGTGGGGTGAACCACTTGCTTATTCACTTAGTAACTGAAAAAATGTGACTTTTTTTTTTTTTTAAACCTTAGTGCCAAGGAGAAAACTCTTCTGAAGATCTTTGCTGTTAATGCTCATCTTACTTGGGTTGACTCAGGAGGTTTGGGCACCAGATGGGCCTGTTTGCTAGAATCCTCATCTACCAGGACTATGCGTTAACCATAGTCCTTCTTCCAGTTCTTCTCCTATATAAGCCAGCATCAAGTCCCAGTGCACCCCCCAAGCTTTAAGGGAAAGGGAGGAAGCCAATAGGTACAGTCTATGGAATATCCATTGATTTTTCTCTCAGGCAGTCATTCTCAACTCTGGTTATATTTTAGAATCAACTGGAAAGATTTGAAAACATGATTGTACTAGATCCAACCACCAACCAGTGAGGGGTGGAAACCAAGCATAGGAATTTTACAAAGTTGCCTAAGTAATTTTAGTATATAGCCATTGAGAGCCACTGGTCTGGGGGCTCAAGGTAGACTGTAGTCATGCCTCTTAGAACTGGAGGCCGTGCTAAATGGTAGTGCCACTAAATTGAGAAACACACTCTTTTGAAGTCTTGATTTTTAACATTTTAAGAACAAGGGGACAAGTGGACATATACTTGAGACTTCAGATGGGTAATGAGTGAGTGGAATAGATGGGGTTTGACAAGAGGAAATGCTAGAAGCTTGGAGTCTTTTTGGAATATATTTACTGCTTGAGATAATGCCTGAAAGTTGAGACCAATGTGAGTTATTTAGACCTTTAGGGAGACTCTTCAGAATGTAATCAATTTTCTGTATCCTTTCTCCATGTAGTCAGATTGAAATGGTCAAACCTCAGGAGTAAAGCAGACTTCACAAACAGCAGCAAAGAGAAAGTATTGATGTTCATGATTGTGTTGCTGATAAGAGCTAAAATTGATTGAACTGTCCCTTAGGAGGTCTCAAGAAAACTTAAATCTTGTTGCTATAAAGTGTTATAATAATTTCCTTTGTATGTCATATTCATGAGATATGTGATATGCATTTAATGAGAACTCAGATAAAGAGATAGAAGTTGGGTATTTTTAGAATAAAGATTCACAGTCTGTATTGCAAATGCACATTTTTCCCTCTTGGAAAACTCTTGCATTCTGCTACAAAGAAGCATCAGACTCAAGAGCCTTTCTACTTTTGGGGTAACAGTAGTGACTGTTTGTCTATGTTTGCCCCAGAGTGCTCCAGTTTATATGTATTGTTTTAGTTTAACTATTAATAGTTCAACTTTTTACTTTCAAGTGTTCAGCGTTAGGTGATAAGTCACACGGTCATCCTTGTCACCAAATGGTGTTCCTCTCATCTGGAAAGAGACCTATGTTCTAGTACTACTGCTTCCACTAACTCATTCTTTGCTTGCAAATTTATTTTGGTCTCAGGGATTTATTTTGGTCTTAGCTTCCACTCAAGTAAAAGGGAATCTAACTCAGGGATCTAAATACCAGCCTCCTTGTCAGTTAATATTACATGCAGATTTTTGAATGAATTTTGTATATATGTCTGCATATATATCTTTGTATGTACAATTTCTTTTCTTGGAGAGTTTTGGTAGCTGTCATCATATTTTCGAACAGTTTCATGACCGCAAAATAGTGAAGAATCACACTGAATGAACTCTGCAGTTCTATCAGCCTCCAGAATTCTGTGCTTCGTGGCTATGACACTTTGAAAATAGAACTTGGGAGCCAGTTAAAATATCATCTGAGAATATCTCCACAGTGAGAACTGTATCATAATTGATTTTTCTTGTGCCAAAAAAAAATGGAATCTTATTTTTAGAGAAAGAAAGCCCACATGTTGCAATGATAGAAGGACTCCAAGGAGGCTAACGGGAATCCCGCAGTTGGGAATGCAGAGGCATCTCCTGTGGGAAGGACACAGGAAGGGAAAAAGGGACATCCCAGAGGGTGTCAGGTGTCTTTGTGAAGCAAGAATGATTCACAAGGCAACCAAAGAAATGTCTTGTTCTTCCTGTCTAAGCCTGATAGAAAAGGAGATGGGTTATAAGTAATTAGGGAAGAAATTGTAGATTAAAAGAAAGGATTGCGAATGAAGTGTCTGCAGAAATGTTTTCAGCTGAGCCATGAAACGGGTGCATGATCATGGGTGGGTCTGTTTCTTCAGCTGTAAAGCCTGAATTCAACTATGTGATCTTTAACTGCATGATTGGGATCCCTGCCGGAACTTGCTTTTTTCCAGCTCATTTTTCACTGATATTGCAATCTTTCTGTGTCTTTTTTTTTCAGAATCAGTGTACTAGTCAAAGGCCTTGCTGGAATTGTATTTTTTCATAAATTGTACCTCATTAAGAATTTTTTTTACCCCTGTTTATCATAGAAAGAAAATTTGCTTTGAAATTATGGCCAGAATTGTCCTAAGTATTTTCTTTTGAAGACCATATCACTTGAGCAAGATAACCCAGGGTATTTCTGAGTGGCCACTAAAACAATTATGCAATCAGCTAGGAAAAAGTCAAAAAAATTGTTCAGAGAATCAGACCTAGCCCTGATGATAACGAGAAACATTTAATATAAACTCAAATTTCATTAGACTCTTTCATGAAGTAAGTCATGGGTGATGGTGAAGAATTTGTCACTTACCTGTGTGAATTTTTGAACAACCCTAAGTAGGAATTTCAGATATAATATTTGTATTTTGAGTACAACTCATATCATAAAGTTAGTAACTTTTTTCCAGGCAGTGTTCTACAGTAGACTAGATCAGTAGTAGTCTTTGGAGTGGAGTTTGAGCATCTCAGGGTAGAAGCAAGATGATCCATTGATCTTGAGAATATATCGAACTTCTACTTAAACTTTTGTTAGGTATAGCATCAATAATGTTTAGAGGGCCCCTGGGCTAAGCTATTGTCTCTTCTTTGTGAAATGTTTTCTTGGAAAATACATACACACTGCATTATGTTATAATGAGTGATAAAATTTCAACCCTATAAGAACTGTGCGTTCAGGAGAATGCGTATTAGAACATTCTTAATGAGATAAGAATTGATATAATTTGGAACAGCCTGAAGAGATTGAGAAAAGAGGCTTCAAAAAATGGATGACCAGTGGATGATGGGTTTGATGCCTGGTCTCTTGAAAGTCACTTTCGAGGATAAAGTCACACAGTCCAGACATTCAGGATTCTGGCATATGTCATACATCAGAATCAGCCCTCTACCCTCAAAATTACTTGGGTTGTTCTCTGTTACTTCTTTATCAAGTGGAAAGCAAAGCAAAATCTCAAGTTCATTATAGTTCTAATATAACATATCAAGGTTGTTCAAAAGAATAAAGAGGAAATATGGACAAATACAGGAATGACAAATTAACCTCACAAAAAATAATTTGGAAGCTAACTCTTAAATCCTAGTTAAAGCCAATGGCTCTCAATCTTGTTCTTCATTAGCATAATGTGGGAAAACTAAAAAAAATTCTAGTGCTAAAGATACTTCACCAGATATTCCCACAGAGATTCTGGTTCAGTTATCTAGGGTGGAGCTTTGGGATCAACTTTTTCAAAAGTTCCCTGGATAAAACTGTCATGCATTGGAATGGAATATCACTGGTCAAGACCTTTAAAAACTCAGTCTTTCCTGTGTTGCTGGTTTAGAGATCAGCAAGGAATGCTCTGTGGTCTATTAATTTCTATGTTGAACAGTAAGCATGAAATATACCAGCTGTCTTTTTCTCCGATTTTTAGGAGAAACTACTTTTCCCAACCCATTAAATATCTAGGCTTTTGAGAACTGACAAAAGTCGGAGCTGTCACTTGTCTCACTTAAAAGCTATGTGTGAGAAAGGAAGAAACTTGGCATGTAAAAAAAAGAATATCGTTCATTCTATCAGAAATTATTTTCTCTCATCCTGGTCCCCTACAGAGGTACATTCTGATTTTAAATCTCTCTTTCACACTCCAGTATGAATATGAACATTTTCCTTGTCTGCTAATCATATAGCTCAGTAAAGGAAAATGCTGGTGAATCATGTAAGTTTGAGGAAGGGAAGGGAAAATTAGGAAGGGAAAATAGAGTTGGTTATCACAATTCAGTCATCATTCTTCAAAGGGTATGATTGTCTGGATTTCTCCTTTGACTTATTGATTGCTTTGGGGATGGTAGAGATGTGATATGCAGGCAGCTAAGCTACTCTTCTTACTTGGAGTCTGCAAACAGAACTCATCCATCAACCTTGTGCTTTCCTTTCATGATGTGAACATTTTCCAGTTGAATCCTTTTTGATGATGTATGCAACCACAGGAAATTTGGGGAACAGAAATGACTTCTACATGATGTACTAGTAACATAAGTTTAGGCTCTTTGAAGTGCAAAAGAGAGGAAATTTAGGAGTACAACAAATAGCATATAAATAAGTGAATGAGAAAAGAAATACGATTAGTTTCCATTAATTACTCTACATGCCTCTCCATCCTTAAATGGGAGTCAGTGAGGAAAAGAGTTAGTGTCAGGCAGTTTAGCTAATAAAGGAAATTTGGTATGGGGAAGGAAAGAAGGAAGGAAAGAAAAAAAGAAAGAGAGCAAGAAAGAAAGAAGGAAAAAAGAAAGAAAGAAAGGTGTTGAAAGAATAAAATAGGGGAGGGGAAGGCATTACAGGGCTTAGTGGCACAGCAAGACATCGTCAGGAGGACTTGTAGAGGAGTGTGTAGAAAGGCAGGAAACCAGAGTTGCTGCATTGATTAAAAATGGTGGAAGCCACCGGTAGGAGCTGGGAATAGGGAGGATGGAGAGTCTT
>RJWT010003597.1:0-35989 GCA_004365215.1 Cuniculus paca | reverse complement strand
TTATCTGAAAAAAGGTAATTTCCCCACTTTTGCTGCTGGCCTTTCCTTCCACACACAGGGGCCCAGGGGGGTACAAAGATGACAGATGGATGTTGGGAGAGACATGAAACCGAGTCCACCCTGCCGCCACGCCAAGTCCCCGAAGAGGTGGAATCTCGGCTCCTCCTCTAGGATAATGCAGAAGGGAGCGTGTACTTCTGACCCTGAGCACAGGATTCGGCTCCAGCTGCAGTGACAGCTGTGTGGCTGAGGGCAAGGTCAGTTAACCCTTCAGAGCCTCAGCTGTGTGCTGTGAAGCTGGGGTTCTTATGGGCATCCAAGAAAATGATGCCTGTGAGGCCCCAGCTTACAGAACCCTGCGGGTTCCTGAGCAAGTCCTAACGGTGGTGTAGACCTTCACACAGACCCTGACCCACCTGGCTGCGTGGCTCTGGCTGTCCTCATCCACTCGGCTTGCCCCGCCCACCTGCCTACACTCCCTTGCCTTTCTCCTTCTAGAAGTCTATGCCAAAAAGGAGACTGATCCTGGAAATCATGCTCTGAACATGCGTGCATAAGTTTGCTGTCTCCCTGTCCACACACCTGTTTTTACAGACTATAATGTATGCTAAGTGACAAGCTCAGTGAAGATCTCTGTGGAAGATATGCAAATTTTAGAGAAACCTGATTTAAATATATTGACTACTATATGAGGCAGCCTGGGAAAAAATTCAGTGGTCAGGGACACTGTGAAAGGGACACAACTTTCCAAGGACAGCAGAGAGCAGCTTCTCTGCCCTGTGGGGTGCCTCCAGAGGTCCTTCGGAGAATCCTGTCAGCCCCTCTCACAAGTAAAGGCACAGCGTGTGTTTCCAAGTTTGGTCACGTCCTGGTGTGTGGAGAAGCCTGCATGTGTTTCCCAGAGATGCGGGGCTGGGAGCGAGAGTGAGGATGAGTGAGGGAGAGGAATGGGCTATAGACGCTCTGCAAACAGTCTGTTTTCACCTGAGCCAGCATCACGTGCACTCGTTTTATGTGCTGCCTTTAAGAATGAAGTTTCTCTACGTGCTTTTGTTTTCACTGCGATAACTCAAAAAGTTCATTCTGAGGAGCTCAAGACTATAAGCATGCTTTTCTCTATTTTCACAAAAATCTGAACTTTAAAATCCCAATTCCCACAATTTCTGCTGTCCAATTATTGGGGTGGAGGGGAAAGTGGGGGAAAGCTGGTTTCTTGATTCCTGGTGTTTGAAAATTTAAACACACCACCCCTAGAGGGGAAGAGGCTTACTCAGTGGCAGAAGAATGTTCTATCTGCAGACATGAGCTCAAACTTGAAATCAAACTGCAGACGCCAAACTCTCCACTGAATCAAAAGCCTAGCATTTGATCTAACACACTGTGTCCGTCTAGAAGGAGCTAAGTCCACACCCTAGTAACACTTCACTTGCTGGTGAAGGTATACAGGGGGTCACATATGCGGGATGTGCCAAATGGCTACACTCTAGGTGTGAACAACACTTGATGAATGGAGGCTGAAAATGGCTAAGTCCAAAAACCCATGTGAACACCAGACCAGGTGCTGCCCCTGTGGGTTCTGGGACACCCACTTATGGTACCTTCCTTCTCCTTCTCTGAGAGCAACTTACGTAGTGTCCTTGGAAAGTCAACTATTCAGTGGTTGGCCCTCTTTTTGCCTATGCAACGATCTCCAAGACTTAAAATTCTAACTATATATGCAAACAATCTTATAACTGGTCTCTCTGCAGAGCGCCATGGCTCTGTGCTGACTGATCTATGTGGCGTCCTGACTATCCCAGGGTACTGAGAGGTCTAAAACGGGATACCTGCTATCTCCCCACCAACCTGCTTTTCCCATTCCAGAACTGGGCCACTCTGTAGTCAGCAGCTCATGCCGCACACCTAGAGTCATCACTGTTACTCTTCTCTTTACATTCAATTACCAAATCCTATGAATCCTATTGCCCAAAATCAAATCCATTCTCTTCTTCCCATCTCTAGTCTCATCACCTAATCAAAGTCACCAATATCTTTTTGCCAAGGCAGTTGCAATACCTCCTTGAGGCGGTCATCCCACACCAAACCCATCTTCCTCACAGCAGCCAAAGCAGTCAGACGCACCCCATCCCTGACAGCCACATGCCCTGAGTTAAACCTTTAATGGTTTCCACAGATTTAATAAAAACAGCACCACTGCAGCACAATCATATCCCGGGCTGCTTCTGTTGCTCCCCTGTGCCCTTATCCTCCTCGTACTCTGTGTTCTAGACACCCAGGCCTCTAACTGAACTCCCTCACGCAGCAGGCCTCAGCCTCCCTGTCACTACCTCAGACACTGCCTAGACCCTCAGGCTAGGGTAGGGCCCCAGTACATGCCTGCATGGCATCCTGGACTTCTTCAAGTAGAGTCATAACTGCAATTTTGTGTTCGCTTGGGTAATTTTCTCATTTGTTTCCCCGACACTTACTGCATAAACTCAAGGAAAATATTTTCATAATTTATCATATATCCTTTATGCCTAGAATCAAGCTTTGTTCACTCAAAATATTTTGGTCAATGAGTGAGCAAGAAGTTAGTTACAAAGACATTGCGTTTTCTGAACCCCAGGGAGGAGGCCAAGGCCAGTAGGAGCTCAATGGCCAAATCCAGTGTCCTCACCCTAACCTCTCAATGGCATCTGCCCACGCTTCCCTATTTCTTGGTAGCCTTCCCTTCTTAGCCTCTGCAAAATTACCCCTGCTTCCAACCCCCCCACCCCCCGCTCCTTAGATACTCTACGGCTTCTCCGAAAGTCACCTCAGGGTAGAATCGTCTTGCACATTCACCTTCGCAGTCTCTTCTTTATGTAAGCTCATCCAGGTCCAAGGCTTCATGTAAAATCTCAATGGTGATGGCTCCTAACTTTGTATTTCCAACCCTAAATTCTTCCCCACATGCCCCAATTCCTTTATCCAACTGCCTACTTGATAAACACCTCACCTGCAACTGGACAGTAGGAATTTCAATGGTAACACATTCAGAACAGTGTCTCCATCCTCTCAACCCCTGCCCTGGCCAATGGTAACATATCCACCCAGCTGGGTTCTAGTCAAACCCAGACTCCCTCTTGGTTATTTCCCCTTAGTAGATTGACCTCTACACAATGTCCTGAGTCTGCTTGGTCTGCAATACACACTGGGGTCCTGGAGCAGAGATGAGCACTCCTGCCGACCTAACAGGAAGCAGGCCAGCAGGACACAATGCAGTGAGGCCGGCAGCGGCACCAGGGCTCGCTAGAGCCCTCGCTTCTGGCTTGGCTGCTCTCCAGGCACTCCCCTCGCAGCACTTAGCGGGGCTCTGGGGTTACTGCATTTGTTTTGAAGATAATTGATCCACAATGTACTTGTGTCACGTTTGTTAATTTCTCTTTGAATATAATAATGGAATATATGAATATAATAAAATTCAAATTGTATAAAATAATATTCAGCAAAAAGCCAGTCTCTCATCTCATTCTCTGTTACCCTCCCCAGAGGCCGAGCAAGCAATGCCACCAGTTTTTATGTATTCTTGAGAGTCTGTGCATACACAAGCATTTCTGCTTCTCTCCCAGAGGGGTATTTTAAAAATGTAAATCATATCATGTCACTTCTTTGCTTTAAAACCCTTCAATGCCTTCCCACTGTTTAGAATAATAATCAAACTCCTTGCAAAGGCCTACAAAACCCCCAACTGTCCTCCTGCTCCAGCCACCCTGAGTTTCTGCGTTAGAAAGCTCCTACCAGAAATTTTCTTGCGTATCTGTTCTGCTGTCGATAGTACTGAAGAAATTAGGGACTCTTTTGGTTTTATTCCTTTCTCTTCTACAACTCAGTAATTTGACAGAATGAAGAAATGATTTTAGTTAATAGCTGGTTAAGTAGAAGAAAAGTTGCATTTAGCAATAAAAGAATGTTTAACGTCTGCAGCAGTCCCTCCTACTGCAGGAGACCGGCACTCCTGTGTGTCTACTTCCAGTTACCTAGGCGAACTGGAGCGTAGCAGGGGCAACTACAAATTGTTACTGTCTGGTTTTGGATGCATTCTCTGCCCGCCCCCTGCCCGCCACCTTTTTTTGAGACAGGGTCTCACTGGGTAGCCCAGGCTGGCCTCTGGGAAAGTGCCACCTGTTATGCTCTTCATGGGTCCCATCCGAGAGACCTAGCTCCTAGCAGAATGCAGAGTCTTGGGAATAGAACAGTTCTGAGCCTCGTGATACCAGACACCGCATGACAGCCAATGACCCAGGATACAGCGCCTTCTCCACACCTGTTTTCTGAAAGACAGCAGTGGCCCCACCACTGTAACACCGGCAGCAGCGCAGATCACTGCTCTGTGCCGTACGATGTTCCATGGCCTCCGCGCAGGCAATGAGATGGTGAAACATGAAGTGGAGCGGCAGTCTTGCAGCCCGCATCACCAGGCCTCAGGAGCTAATGCGCAGGAGCAGTCATATGACCGTCTCTAAGACCCCGGTCTGCTTATCCAGAAGCAAGACAAACTTTGTTGATACTGATCTCAGAGGAAAGGGGCTATCGAAATCGCATCTGACAAATAAAAGGTTCAGACGCCAGTGCTGGGCTGTCAGACCAGCAAGGCGAAGAAGCCATCAGGCCCAAGGAGTCAGAAGTATTTATTGGCCATCTGTACACTGTTTACAGAGCTCAGCTGTAGAGGCTGGGTGGAGGAGAAGGAAAAAAAGAAGTCACTCCTGCCTGCCTCCCACCTTTAAAGACAGTTAGAGATACACAGAGGAAAACAGCCGAAGGTCACAAGAAGCAAAGAAAGAAATCAACCTCAAATAAAATCAATACAATTCAGCAATGTGTACTAAAGCAAGGAATCAAGGAGAAGTCAAGTGCATATCCTAGAAGAGACAAGTTTCCTCAGACCAGGGGGATGTGAATCCATCTTCAGGAGAAAACATACTTCAGTAAGAATGAATGCCACTGTGTCTCAAACCCCCCAGGGCAGCAGGAGACAAGATGGTGGCAATGCTGTGGCCCCTACCCTCAGGAAGCATCTCGTCTAAGTGTGGTGACGAGGGGCACATGGGACGTAACCACACTGGTGTGGACATGCACCACGGTGCTCCACAGCACCATTTCACACAGGGGGTTACATACGTTTTTTTTCCCAACTCGCTATTCAACAAAAATCATCTCTGAAATGGGCAAGTGACTAAGGACGGGGCCAAGTTCTTTACAGCTGAAAATATGGGCCCATGCTGCAACACAGTCATTTTGCTGTTTAGGGCACCTGGTAGGGCAGCCTGGGTCATGAAAAAGTGGTGGGATTCTGAGCTCGCATCTCGTCTCTTTTGTGCCTGAATTACTTCAAAGCTTGAGTTTTCATCTCTGTAAAAATGGAGCTACTGGCAGGGAGTAGTGGTGCATACTTGTAATTCAGCATTCTGGGAGGATGAGGCAGGAGAATCACAAGTTCAAGCCCAGCCTGGGCAATTTCGCAAGATCCTGTCTCAATATAAAAAATTTTTAAAAGGGCTGGGATATAACTTAGTATGCAATCCCCAGGACTGCAATCAATCAATCAAAAACAACAATAACAAAACCCCCCAAATAACTAGAAGTACCATTTGTTCAACAATGCTTTTCTAAGGGTCACATACAAGGGCAGGCACTGAGACGACAGTGGCGCTCGATGAAGCTGATCTTTTTCCCTCCCTCAAGAGGTTCCTCACTGCAATGACGTAGGACTCAGTCCGCTCGCACATTTACTAAGCATCACTGTACAACAGGCACTTTTGCTGGGAGTGAGAATGCCACAGGACATAATGTGGTGCCTGCTCTGCATGCTTGAGTCTGGGGGAAGGAAACATAGGTAGACAGAGACGTGTAGTGTGGGCAGAGACACCATGGAAGAGAGGACTCTGAGCAGTCTCAGAACAGATCACAAGATGAAGAAGTTTTGCTAAAAAAGACACCCCGATTTTCTGAGGACCGCTAACAGGAAACATGGAGACGAACAATGAGTTCAATCCAGTGTTCCTGTAGGAGACGGGCCTTGCTGTCCAAACACCAGGTCTCTACTCCCTGGGAACAGACTTGCAGGATAAAGAGGTGCTGGGAAGTGAAAGCTGCTGCGGGCTCAAATCCATGACAAGCGGACTTGCAGAAGAGGACAGGCGGCAGGGCGAGGAGCAGCGTGCGTTTCAGGAGGCCACTCCTCGTTAGTCGTGGGTGCCCAGCATTCTTTCCCCATCCCTGGGGATGGACCCTGCAGCTGGGCTGCCCACCAGTGCGTGCACTGACCATGTGGTGTCCACACTAACCCCTATGGGGATGGCACCAAAAGGAAGACTCCCAAGGTCCCTTAAATGCTGGCATTCTAAACCAAAGAGTAGCAGGTTTTTAAGGCTACAGTGAAAGACTAATGTGGTCACGTACAGTAGGTCTGTGATGTGGCAGCCTTTGTGACCTCTGTGAAGCAGAGGTTTTATTTATACAAATATACCTTTCACTAAAGTTCATTATTTAATCAAAATCATAGACATATCAAATAATTGTAATTAAGTAGTACCACCCTATCTGATAGTATATATGTCCTATCTTATACTTTCCTTATATTTTCCTCCCACCAATAAAAATTCAGTAATGTTCTCTCCCTAGGTTATTATTCTTTCACCAGCCTCATATTCCATCAGGAAACCCCCAAGTTGCAAATATACCTTGAGGTCTCATGAATTCTCCCACTCAGCTGTGGCTGGCCTACCTTCAAACACTACTCCAGAAGGGCTCACCCGTAGTGACAACCAGTAGGCTCAAGAGATCACCACATTTCTTTTGACTTTTAATTTTTTCTTCTATGGTACTAATCAATACTGACTGAGTAGACGTCTGAGACCATGTGCTACAACAGGAACTCTGAGAAGCTAGAGAACACAAGGTTCTGTCCCCTGAGGTCTTCAGAGTGTGGTATGGGACAGAAAGGCATGTGTCACATCAACACGAAGAAGGACAGAGATATACCCATGACTGGTGATGTTTGGCTTCAAAGAAACCATAAATGAGTTCCAAATCTTGACAGCTTTGGAGGCTGAATAAAGGGGTCAGATATATTAATACAGAGAAGAGACCAACATGGGTACTTCAAAAAGAGATACACTGGGTTCCATGGAGATGATGAGAAAGATGTCACACCTTATACAGATGAACAGTTACTGGGGAATACCATTTATGTTGAAGGAAGGAAAGAGAGGACACTGCCCCAAGCAATCATGCTGGTCAGAAACTCCTCAGCAGGCACTTAGTTTTAGATCAAGGCTGCCCAGAAAGCCACTATTTAGCACACAGGTATGACCTAGAAGAGGAATCACTTTTCTGATCTCAGTTTCATTTATTTAAAAAAAAAAAAAAAAAGCATGGTAGTATCTGATTCTATCTTGCCACAGAGTTTTGCACTTAAATGAAACAATGCACTTCTCAGTAGGGCTGTTTCAGTCATCTCCAGTCAGAAGCGCCTCCAACAGTTCCTGGTGTTTCTGTCAGGGTGTTGGTTTGAAGAGAAGAGAGCCACTCTTGGATCAAAGGGTTTCCCCTCTCCAGCTAGACAGACATGGGACACAGGACTATGAAGAATGGGGAATATGCTTCAACTGTCAACAGAAAGGAATCTATGGGAAGGCAAAACTCCAGCACTGTTGATCTTTTATAGGGCATAAGGTAGCTTACCCTGCGCTAAATAAATCATCTGTTTTTTGGAGACTGTGCTGGAAGGTTTCTCACCCACATTTTCTTAGAATTTATTCTTCAAGTATAACTATTAAGATTTTCCAGGGTGAGGGACAACTGTGAAAACCTACACTCTACTACAGTTACAGTGAAAGACTGAAGGCTTTCAACCTAAATCAAAGGAAGGCAACAATGTGTCAAATTTCTATTCAACATTATGAGAGGTACAAAAAGCCAAGATAAAGAAAAAGAACATAGACTGAAAAGTAGTACAACTGCTTATAGCTGCAGGTGATGTGATTATAGATGTACAAAATCCTGATCAATCTAGAACTAAATATAGCGAGGTTACGGGATAAATGATTATAAACAAAAGTCAACTATTTCTAAGAGGCAGCAAAGAACCACCTGATAATAAAAATTTTAAAGTCCATGTACAATATAATCAAAAAAGTAAAATACTTTGGGATATATTTAATAAAAGATAGTGAAAAATATAAAACACAGCTGAGAAATTAAAGAAGACCTAAATAAATGGAGAGACATTATTAATGGGTTAGCATATTGTTAAAATGACATTGTCTTTTTGTTTAAAAAAAAAAAAGAGTGAAATACTTGAAATGTGAGCAGATTCCTTATACAGATGAACAACCAAATGTCACAAGAAAAAGGTGTCCAACATCGCTGGAAATTAAAGAAATGCAACTTAACAAGCTTCGATGAGATACTAGCACACACCCAGTACTTCAAGTACTAACGTGCAGGACTGAAAGTTAAAAGGACTGACACTCTTCAATGTTGGCATGGATGTGAAGAAACTGAATCACAAAAGGCTCTTCCTACGCTGATTCTATATCTCTAGCTCCTATATTTCTCACAAAACCTAGCAAAAAACTTCAAGTATAGTCATTTCATAAATGCTTCCTGAATTTGGTCTGACAGTGAATGAAAGGGCAGAAATGACCACTGAAGTACTTGAAAATGATAAAACTACTCGAGAGGCCCCAGCTGCAGGCATCACTGGATTTCTAACAGAAACTTATTTGGAAAACAATACAGTCAGATTACTCATGAGGTTAGTAAAAGCCTATTGCCCCAAAAGGAAGCAAATCCACTTACATTCAGTTAAGTCACCACCAACTGAAAATATGCAAAAACTTACGTAAAGCTCTTAGACTAGTTTTAAAAATTAATTCTGTGGTTCCCAGAAGTAGCACCCATGCTGTGTGTATCACTCAAGGTCTGCTGAGAGAGGACAGCATTCACGTGACTATGATGCAGTCCAGGTCTGACAAGCACGGCCAGATGGCAGAAGAACGTCCTCTCATGCACTGCAGGAAACAGGACTCCTGCAAGGAGGATGAGCTGATCGGTTGCCCATGAGGGAAAAATGAAACAAATAAATCCATTTTATGCAACTGTTTTCTATCTTGAGAAGTTAAACTGCTGAAGATGCTTAGGATGCAGGGTGTCATGCCAGCCTCACCACATGCCTTTTCTAATTGGCACCCTGAAAGATTCCACAGGAAAGGGTGTTACTTTGGTATTGTTGATGTAAAGGTTATCTAGTCACAGGGAGGCAGAGGAGAATTCATCTTCAAAATTCACCTCCTCACTGAAAGCCCATGGAGTGTCCTGGCAATTAACAATTCCTATCACCTATAGCTGTTCCCTATGTGCAAAGGCTCAGAACTCGCCTTACAAATTGCTCTTTTGAAGATCAAAGGGAAGCTGAATGTGTCTGTGTGCGCTCTCGATGAGACTGTAACTTAATGGAATTTCTAGAGGCGGCTTCGCTGGCAGTGCTCGGATGACAGCCCCAGGCAGAGGATTCAGGGGAGCTTGGCCACCCTTCCCTTCGGAGCATCTTCCCTGCCTTTAATTGGCACCTCATTAGAAATTAATGAAAATGACATCCTCTGTTCTTCCTGCTCTAGGCATCGAATGCTACAAAAAGGCCCATCACAATTCATAACACATTCAATTTATATAGCAATGGCTCTTAAGCATTATTTATGAGATGTGAATTTCTTGTCAGCAGTTAATAACCTGTACAGAGTGGAAGGGGAATGGAAGAAAAGATTGTGAATCTGTATAAAAAAAGATTTTCTGCAGTGAAGAAGTGTTCTGCTTGAGTTCAAACTACCTTCCTGAGAAGGTAGTAAATTATCGTGGTCCCCTCTTTACCCAAAACCTTTCAGGGCTGTTAAATGTCTCCCCAACACTTCACGCA
This sequence comes from Cuniculus paca, assembly GCA_004365215.1. Classification (NCBI taxonomy): domain Eukaryota; kingdom Metazoa; phylum Chordata; class Mammalia; order Rodentia; family Cuniculidae; genus Cuniculus; species Cuniculus paca. The sequence continues at coordinate 26,046 of RJWT010003597.1, read as the reverse complement.
TCCTCAAGGAAATAACCATACACCTCACCCTCTCCTAGAGAGATTCCAGCAGGCGCCCAGGAGGAACACAAGAGCTACTTGTCAAAGGCAGTCCCGGGCCTCCAGCCCCACTGCTGTCTCTCATCTGTTTACAGTGTGGCAGCTGGCTTGGTCATTTTGCTGGACCCATGGTTTAAGACTTTCAGCAGCACAAACTGCATTCTCAGGTCTCGCTCAAGGATGGCTCCACCTGCAGAAAGCTCAGTTTTCTTCTCCAACAAAAAAGTCAATTTTCCCTTATGCAGACTCTCAGAATAGGGCACAACTAGACCAAGCCTTAGTTAACTGAAAAAAAATTCAGTTCTGTGGCAAACCAATAGCCTCTTGCCTAAAACGATGAAAAGCACAGCAAAGTAATCAAGATAGTTTGAGAATCAACAGCTGGTTTCACTGAGGGCACAAGAAGTCATCGAACAACTGCTTCTGGAATTTTTCAGCAGGGTGCCAAGACCTTGGGAAAGTAGGTTAAAGGGTAAACCAGGATGCTTGGTTACACCACCTCAGGATCTCAATGCTAAACTGTGAATTCCTTCTGCAGGTCTGACAAGGAGAGGAAGCATTAGCCACTGCTGGAGGCAAGACAGTGCACTTGATGAACTAACTGCTTGATCTGCTATGGCAAATCCTGTGTAATACCTGGGATTCAGTTACTTTCAAGAAAAGAAACAAGAACGTAAGATAGAGAAAAATCCCACAATTCTGAGGAGCAATAACCAAAAGCATATGTTACAAAGGCAACAGGCAAAAGGTCCAGGTAGGTTTCACAATGCTACTCACAAACTGAACTACTGAAATTCTCCAATAATTCATGAATATAGAAGCGGTAATTTGCAGATCTCAAAGGATTAGACCCTTCTGTATAGGACAAACTTGGTTACCATCAGGGCTTAGGGCTTCCTTGGCTAACCACAGTATCCAGGAATTTAAATTACCTGGTAAGTAAGGTTGGTTAAAACACAGCCTAATCATAGGGTTCTGACTTCACTTGGACCACACCACACGCATGAACACTGACATCTGAAAACTGCTAACATCCGCTGGCACTCTGCTCCTACCTCTTACCTTAACCCTCTCCTTTACACTTTTCCATAAGCATTTAACAGCACAACTGAATGTCCTGAAAGAGTCGCTATTTCTCTGGACATTTCCCCACACTGCTCTCTGTTCCTATATGTTCTTCTAACTCTGTGGAGCCACACACACCACAGTGTAACAGACAAACACTTGGCCCTCCTGGGAACAGGTGTTTCAGTTTAGTTTCCATGAGAAGCTAGCAACCCCCCACCCATTTCCAAAAGAGCAGATAATTGAGGGACAGAAGCAGCAAAGGCTGTCTCTTAAAACAATGAACCGCCATGAAGTTCAGTTCTCACCACCACCACCACCACACTTGGAGGGTTGTCTATGGCTACCCTAGAGGTACGAGAGAGCTTCTAAAGCTAATGTCAGGGATGAGAGACACAGGATTCTCACAAGCTAGAGTCAGGTTTAAAGTCAGCCTGGTGACAGTTCTACTCCATGGACCAATTTTATAATACTACATTTTAAAATCAGGAAAAAAGAATAGGAACAAGAAAAATGTGCATCAGCCTAAAATAATGCAGTTACACAAGTTTACTCCTCTCTGACATGATATATGCGGTCAAGAGGTGTGGATCAAAGAACTGCATCCTTTCTGCAGCCATCCTAAGAGGTGGTATTACGCTGAAGAATTAAGAAGAAAAGGTTACTTTAATGGTAATTCAAGGTGTTAACTCACTGACTGAATTAAGAGTCAAAGACAACAATTTTCTAATCAAAGCCTAAAAGGGATATAGAGAAAATTCTTCTATTTATCATAACTAGTAAGAAGCTCCTTCAAAATTAACTTAATATCTGAAATTTATGGTATGCAACCCACATTTGCTGATTTGGGGAATTTTTAAAATGGTGACTAGAAGAAACTAGAGTTACGTGAGGGGTAAGTTGAAAGAAGAAAGTAGCGACAAAATAACCCAGTATGTGTAAGAGTAGTTAGGAAACTTTTTCTCCTTTTGGTCTGTGTGAGATGAAAAGAGCAGATAGAGAGTGTTTTGAGGCAAGAAGCCTGCAGTCCTAACCTCTCAAGCTCTACCCCACAGCTTACAGGGAGGTCCTGGGGAGGGAGGGAAGACTCCAGCCCCTTAGGGTAACTTCCAGAGGCGTGCTGAGTAGGGTGTTATGGATACAGTCTCCATCACGCCTCTGGGGAGATGCTTACCACAGCGACACGATCCCAATTCCTGCTGCACCAGCTCCAGTTTGGTTTGGCACTGGAAGCACCGACGTCGACTCTTCTGTTTAGACCGGCTGGTTTCCTCAGACCGTTCAGAACTCTCCAGTAGTCGTGGCCGTTTCACTGGTGAAGCCTCGTTCTCAGACTGTGAATCTGATCAAAACAACATATTTAGAGATCACTATTAGTTCTTGGCCTGGCAAGCACAACTGCTTAATGTACTGTGCCAAGCACCACTCCTGACTAGGAAGAAACTGGACCAATGTGAGCAGGGAGCCACGTTTGTTTTATTTTTGGTTTTCTAAGATAGGGTCTCTCTACATAGTTCAGGCTGGCCTTGAACTCACAGCAATCCTCCAGCCTCAGCCTCCCAAATGCTGGGATTACAGGTGTGCACCACCACACCCAGCAAGAAGAGCTTATTTTCTATCTACTTTATAATGTATCATCTGTGACAAGCAGACACCCTTCAGGGTTGACTTCTAACAAGCCAGGCCTGAGGTGAAAAGGAAAGGAGGGTGGGGGTGCTCTCCAAGTCAGTTCTGTGTTGCTGTTGCTTTTAAAAATAGCTAAGTTTTCACGGGGATACTATTCCTGCTGGAAATGGGATCCTCGGTCTGAACCCCTTTTTTGGACCCTACATATTTACTGCTTGCACTTGGTTGTTTACCTCTTCTTGGGTAATTGCTTGTTCTCGAGGGGACTGTAACTCTTTTAGAGAAGAGACTGTAACACATATTTACACTGCTGTGCTTATTAGCACAATACTATATTCAAAGCCAGTGTTTGTTAGGAAATACAATCTTTTCTATGAAAATTACAGATGTTTCTACTTCTAAACACACAAGAACAAGGCTCTCGTATCGAAAATAAGTCCACAATTCGAGTGAAGGAGCACCCTTGCTTGTCCCAAGGCCTCCACTGTGCGTGAGTGTCACACAGGCAGCAACTGAAACCACAAGCCAAGAGCTGTACCAAAATGGCAGGAGAGGGAGATGTATGAGAGTTTGTCTTTTAGCCTCAAAAAAGTAGCTAAAATGCAATGAAGTTCAGATTACAGGAAAGCTATAAAGAACTGATTTCCAATAAATGAGGAGTACTTGCGGGGGGGCACTCTGTGCTCCTGAATAGTCAACGTAACATGCTGGGAATTCAGTCTTGAAAATAATCCTGATCTAGCCACTTCTCAGCTCTTCAACAGCCCTGCCATAATCTAAGCCATTACCATCTCATTCAGCCTAGCACAAAGCCTCTTTGCTGGTCTCCCTGTTCACCTTTTGCCTCCCATAGTCTGTTTCCACAAAGCAGCCAAGTGATCCCGTGTTAGAATCACTTCTCTGCTTGAGACCCTCTAACAGCTCCTTCTCAGAGTGAAAGGCCTTGCATCATTTGCCCTCCCCTCTTCTCTGTCTCCCTAGGCTCCATCTAAATTAGCCTTCTGTTTCCTGCATCTGTAGCTCTGCACCCTCTGTTCCTCTCTGAAAAACACATCACCCAGGTTTATGAAACACCCCTGTCCCCAACCCTTTCCTTGGTACCGGGAATTGAACTCAGGACCCTGCATTCTCCAGACAGATGCTGTCTGCTGAGCTATATCCCCAGTCCCTTTAAGTCTTTGCTTCAAAGTCAGTTTCAATGGACGTCTTCTTCCAGGATCACCCTATCTACTCCAGCCCACCCCACCTCCTGCCTTGTATTCCTCCGCAGAGTTTGTCCCTTAATGTTACCTCTTAGGAGAGTGTGAGCTCTAGGAGAACTAGAAACTCACCTGCTTTGTTCAACAATGTGCCCTCCATGGCTATAAGGCAATAAACATTTCTTGAATGAATGAATCTTCTCTTAAGCAGCCCTGATTTTTCTATGTAAAGTGGTTTGAGCGAGAAGCCATGGCACATTGCATGCACCTTAGTGTTGGCTGTCTGTAAAACCTTCCCCTAGCCTCCCGGTGTGCGAAGGATGATGCACTGCACCAAGATCATCCCCAGTTCCAACAGAGAGGGGCAGTTTGCTCAAAGACCCAATCCTACCACCTTGTGCCCCAGCATATAGATGCCCTGCGCCATTCTTAGCAATTGCAAATTTCATTTTTCATCTCATTTAATTTCTATAGTCCTACATGACATTTTTCCCCAATATGAGCCAACTAAATAAGGACTTTGATGAAAACAATTGAAAGCAAGTTCAACCTATTTCCCAGCTCTGCTGAGCGAAACTGTCCAGACCCCAGCCGTGTGGCCACTGAAGCAGCCAGATGGGCTGGGCCCCTTCTTCTTCTTCTACGAGACAGCAACAATCTAAATGTAAATCATAAAGCAGTCAGTCAAACAGAATTCACCTTGTATGAGCTACACTGCTCTCCTGGGGGTCCTTTTCTACAAACCAGCAATGGCACTATTTGTATTAATAACCCTATTTAGAAATACTTTTTTGTGTAACAAGGAAAAAAAATTCTTGAGTAAAAGCCACAACAACAACAGAAGGTGTCTGTTCTGAGACAGGGTCCTAAATCTGAAGCATCCTTGTAAGAAAATTAGAGGTCTCTCAGTTCACAAACACTTTTGTTTACAAACAATGTGGTTGGCAAAAAGAAGCATTTGGCAAAATTTTGTTTTTGTTTGGGAATTCTGCATGAGTGACAAACATGACCACAGCCATCTTTCCCACACAAACACAAATGTGACAATCTTTTCCAAAACTGCAGAAAAATTAAGTTTATGAACTGAGGTAACACCATATCCTCCAGCCTGGGGCAGAGGGATTAAGAGTTGGCTAAAACATTTTTATTAACACTATCAAAATCTGGAGCGCTGTGGCATGGCGCCAGCACACCTAATATAACAGAGGGCCACTCACACCCTGAGACTCTCATTCACACCTCTGATAGAAACAAGTGTGTGTTTAGAAATGCAGCTGACTTTCCCATCTTCCCCTAAGTCTGGCCTAAACTGTCAAATGTACTGTCTACCTGTAAATACTTCTAAAGCAAACCTTTGGTGCCAACAGAAGACAGTTTAATTTCAAGTAGCAATAAAGCTGGAAGGGAAGAGGGTGGGAGGGGAGAAGGAAGAGGGAGGGAGGAAGGGGGGAACGCTTCAACGTGAACTATAGCCAACTACTTTCAAATAAACAAGGAAGGACACACGACAAATTTTTTCGTTGTATGATCCCTATGATTGGGAAACAGAGCTCATATTTACATAATCACAACCAACCACTGGTCATTACCAAACAAGTGCATTAATAAGATCTCCAACAGTTAGCAGGCCTGCCTACTTTAGTGACTTCTTTTTCCCCACCTGACCTGATCAATGAGTATCAGTAACAACACTAAAGAGTAAATCTACATGGTTCTGTGATGAGATAATCCTTTATCCAGTTCACACTAATATAAATATTACTGAGTTATTTGTTCTGGTAGGTAGCGGGTATGGGAAATTTCTGAAATGATGGGTTCAGAGGGAGGTTTCTGGTTGCACTACATTGGCTGTTCTAAAGGACCACCACTGAGCTCTAGTTGGTCCTCTGAGTCAATGCCCAGCATCCGTCCAAGTCTACAACAAAAGGATCCATCTAAACAAAGTCTGAGCTGTGAGAAGTTGTCCTCAAATATTCTATACCAAGACAGACAAAATGTCTAACACAGTGTACTATTTTTAAATTTTGTGTGTGTGTGTTTAATCAAGGAACTATTCTCAGACATTATAAAGATCCAAACCTTTTAAGCTCTGGAATATGAAGAGAGAGAGGAATTAAACCCCCAAAACTGTTTGCCAGTTTCCACATGCAGCCATGCAGGAAAGTGACTGTTATATATAACTTCTTGTTGAAGAAACCATCCACTGGCGTTTTCTCACAAGTCATCTTAGAGATTTAATTGGAAGCTAATGAAATACACAGCAGTCTATAGGAGCATCATCATATCTGCATAAGAAATTTACATCTCCTCTGCTAATTATTTAATGAAACCTTGTATCTTGGGATGAGCTGCCTTAAATAACAGAAACAGATGTCCAGGGCAGGAATTCTAATTACATAATCATGAACTAAATAATTCAACCATTCAATTACCAATTTTGTATCCATTATAAAAAAAAGAGTATCAGAAAGATCAAAAATTGGTTAACACTAAAGGAACCATCTACTGTCCACATTGGAATAAATTAAACCATGATTACTTTTTGCTCACAAATATTATTTCTATACCCTGAGGCAGTTTCAATTTCCTGAACAATGACAGAGAACCTAATTAACCTACGTGCACACTCTGAACTTGGACAGGAAGGGTTAAATGTGGGGAAGAAGGTGAACAGAAATAACTCTTACATGGTATGGAGCTTTCACTGTCAGAAGAAACAAGTCCTTGCAAGGAGCATGCTCATTAGCAGCAGGAGGAGCTGTAGTGGCAAGCTATAAACTGTTCCCACCCCAAGAGTTGAGAGTGACTTCTAATTAAGGTCCTTTCTAAAGAGCCAACAAAGCAGATTTTTTTTTCCTAGTATGCTTTCTCTTGAGAACATAATCTAGTCTGGCTGTACCCACAAAGCTGACAGACTCCCATGCCAGGTTTGCCAGACCCTTCTTTCTCTGCCAGAGTTTACTAAAAGGACAAGGATATCACATCAGACCTTCCAGTCAAAGGAAAACGTGACCAAAGATCATGTGATTAAATGAGTTAGGAAAATCTTAAGAAAAACCAGTCTACCTATCAGCTTGCTTGATCTGAAGGTAATATCATTGCTCAATTTGGAACAGAGAAACAAGTACAATGATTTTGAAAACATACTCTTCTGAAGAGAAATTCTTAATTAGGTGTTCTCAGCCAATTACAGAAAGTGTTGAGACTTTCAATATAGGAACACATTTTAACTGGAAAGCTTGACAGGAGACAATAAACAGAGCTACTTCTTTTAAAATTCTGTTTGGTCTCTGACAGAAATTCACATTTGTTCCTTACTGTCACTGTTCTTGTCTTTATTACTCATGTTCCCTCCTAAAAATTTCCAAATATATTGTGTCAGGCCTGTCAGAGTTGAATCCCAGTCTCTCTTAATCTCCTGTCACTGTGAGGCTGGCAGCCTGCATACACCTGGGCCGCTAACCAGGGCTGCGGCCTGCTGACACCTCAGCAGGCTCTGTGCCTCGTACAAACCAACACTCGGAACAGAACAGGGGAGTGGGAGAAGCCAAGTGCCAACAACGACAAGGGCGCCTTCCTCTATTCTCTTCACCCCACCTTCCCCTACTTCTATGAAAGAAAGATGAATCTGTTTAATCTCAAGCTCTATGACAGCTTTTGAGGTACTCAATCAGTTTTTCAGAACCTATCACAGTCTCTTGACAGACTGACATTTACAATCCCAACAGCCTGTGCAAACATCAGTAAGAGCAATAATTAATGAACCCTCACACATCACTGCTGCCTCTCTGTTGGCCATTTAAAAGGAGCTTAACTGCGAAAACCTCTGTCCATGAAAACTACCTCCCTCATTGGAAAAACCGATAAAAAAGATTTGGAAAAAGCCTGTTTTACAGTTACTTTTCCTTGTGTTTCTCCTCATGCTCTGCTTTCAGAGTATATATGCAGGGATTAGATTTACGCTCTCCTGCCATTTTATTTTGTGTGCTACAAAAACACTTCAAGGACAGAAAATTCCCTCATTATCCATTATATCCCCCCCCAAACTTTATTCTTCTGAGATCTTCCCTTCCTTTCTTATCTTCTTAATGACCCCAGAACAATTTTGGAATAATAGTCTGTTAAAACAAAACCAAACCAAGCCCCATTACATGGAAAGAAAATGAGGTTCTAGAGGCTGATCATTAAAATTTTGTGGAGAATGTTGTCCTCTTCATTCAATATGAAGATAAATCTAGATTGCAATACACATAGGATGCCAAGTCCTAATCAGAACCATTTAAAAGTCAGTTGTTTACACTCTGTCAGGTAGTATAATTCCTAAGAATTAATCCTCCTCCTCTCTCTTAAACCCATCCTCTGCCCCCAAATTATTTTCTCTCGCCCCCTTCTTTCCTATTAGATACTGATATAGGATAGAAAAAAATAAAGATAGGCAGAAAGGAGACACAGAAATAGTAATTTTGAGAAAACTTCAGCCTCAACACATAATTAGTTACCCAAGGTTACAATGCCTTCTCACTTGCTAGGCCTGCTTTCCTTCCAGGAACCTCACTCCTAACTTCCCAAGACTCTTAAAGATGCTATTTACCTATAAATTGGGCCTCTGTCTTCCTCTGAGATCTATCATGCACAAATTCCAGAATTCCACCTTCAAAGAAATGCCACTATTAATTGGATAACATAGCTCCATAAACTTTAGACACATCATTCAAACGATTTATATTTTCAACTAGTTGATAAAGTCGTATTGTGCTAATGCCCACTAATGGACAACCTGACAGGCACTAGGTAAATGACAAGCAACTCAAAAGATAACCTAGATCATCCATCTTGAGGATACCCTAAGACCATATAAACACCCAGAACCCAGACAATAGTGTACCTCACCCCTCAAACACCCTTTCTCTTTGAGTGTGTTATTTCTTTGGTTCTGACTAATAAAATTTGCCTGTTTCCCACAGAAGCATCCTGAAAGGTATTCCTGTGATGTTAAGTCAAGAACCTGTTGGAGGCAAGCTGAGGTCTCCTCTTTTCTTTAGGGAAGAATTCTTAATTGTATGTTCTGCAACAATGCTTCAGAATCTCAAGACTAAAAGCAAACCTCAGTCTCTTCTCCCTGCTTGGAACACTAGATGGAGAGACGTGAGAGGGCTTGATGAGGAAGGTCAAGGACCTTGAGAATCCACCTGAGTTTGGAGGTCTCTGTCCTTCTCAGTGCGCTCAAGAAACATTAGGGCATCAGAAATCTGGAAGCTGCTATCATCTAAGTGACTCATTTTGGTCTTCCCAGAAGCAGTACAAAAGAGCTTCTGCAAAACCATTTTTGACTAGAAGACAGACTGAAAAAGAGCAACACACACAGATGGCTCATGATGATTTGTGCCCTTCGGAGACAAGTACCCACATGCCCCAAGGTATGTTTCAAAGGCTGGGATTAGGGTTCCCACTTCCTCACAGCCCATCTTGCTCTCCCATTCCTGAGGTACGGGACCCAGGAAACTTATCCAGGAGGTACATCTTCTCCCTCTCCTGTCAGGTATATCATGATACCAGAAATAAGTAAGTATGAATTCATCAAAGGCTCAAGCAGGCAGGAGCATCATGATGCTGAAACTGAGCGTCACAAAAGGGCATCTTCGCCTTATTCCTAGCCTTAGGGAGAAGCAAATCATTCTTTATCCAACCTTTTATTTTGAAAAGGTCCAAAAATATAGAATACCTGTGTACACTCCATTCGGATTCAAAAATTCCTGACACTCCGCCACATTCCTTAAACTCTCTTCTCCATATTTGCACTTTCCACTAAACCAGTGATGGTGAACCTTTCAGAGCTCTCAGGGGCAACAAACAGCATGCTGTGGCGTGTGTGCCATAGGTTCCCCACCACTGCCCCAAACCATCCAAAAGTAAGCTGCAAATAACCGAAATGCTCTCATCTGGAATATATACACATCTAGTAATAGGGTAAAAATACAAAGAGCCTGGAACACTGGTCAGTGCGAAAGTCCCGGGTTCATTCCACAGGATCACCAAAGGTGGGGGGAGTAGAAGCGGCACCTTCTGAACTTCAGAGCTATATATGATTTTTAGCTAACATCTGTCTTCCTCACATTCTTTTCGGTTAGGCCTGTCCTTTAGAACACCATTTGTAAGCAAATTGTTGCTTGTATTTTTCTCTTTACCAAAAAATTATCAACTAAATATAGACCATCTCCAAGTCTAAGGACCCCAAAGACACCTGGAGAACACCAGTTCGATGGGAAATAAAGATGCATTATTGTTTTTTCTTTTTGTCTTTGTGAGACAGATTTTCACTATGCAGTTCAGCCTAGCTTTGAACTCACTTTGTAGCCTAGACTGGCCTTGAGCTTGCAGCGACACTCCTGCCTCAGCCTCCCGACTGCTAGGATCACAGGTGTGCGCCACCACGCCAGCAGAAATGTACTGTTCATCCTTCCTTTCTATTTGACTCTAGTTGGCTCAATCCCCCACCCTTGCCACCTGCTTGCATTCAAGTGTATCTCACTAAATGTCAACAGTGACGTCCTTCTGGATATGCACATGGCTTTCTCATCAGTTTTTCTCTATCAAGAATATTTTAGCCTTTTATTGTCATTATTAAATGTTTTGAGGTAAAGGTAGGTTTACATGTAGTTACGTAAGAAATAATACAAAAAGATCTCATGTACCCTTCCTTCACCCAGTTTCCTCTGGTGGCAGCATCTTACAAAACTCTAGCATGGTTAACAAAACCAGGTGACTGATTTACCCAGCATCAAGATAGCTAACGTTTCCCATCACCACGGGGATCTTTTGTTTTGCCTTTTTACAGCCAACCTACTTCCCTCCCTCCCTGCTTGGAGCCTAGCAACCCTGGCAACTCTAATCTGTCCTCCATTTTCACAATTGCATCATTTCAAAAATATCATACATATGAACATATATAACCTTTTTTTCAGGGTCATTTTAAGGGTTACTCATCACAGTAGGTGGATATGACAAAAAGGTTCCTTAAATAATTCCTTTAGTAATACTTGTAATTATGCTGACACAAAGGACTTATTTAGTACCTATGCTTTCTAAAGGCTTTTACACATAGTACCTCATTTCGTTTTTATAAGGTTACTACGTAGGTACTATTATTGCCCGCATTTCACAGATGAGGAAACTGAGGCACAAGTTAAGAGAAATGTTCAAAGTCACAGGGCCAGAGAAGAATTTGAGTAAAGGGAGGCTGGCTAGAGACCTTGCTATTAATCATTATGCTACCCTTGTTTCCAAAGTTACACTTAAAGATTCTACGTCTGTTCTCCCATGAAAGTAGCTTACCATTCTGAAGATGAGTTTCTGCTTCTCTTTTTGTGTATAAATCTCAGCTGTGTCTGGAAAGGGGAAAGGGGACAGATCCTAGGCCAAGTATGGGAAGAAAAACAAGCTCCACTCTGTTCCACAAAGGAGCCTCTTACCAAATATGATCATCAATTTTTTTAGGATACATCTCTGTTGAATTAACTTTCTTTATCCTGTGTTCTTAGAATATGATTTATAAGACTTCTCATACCATTTTTCCCCCATGCCTGCTAACTCTCTGGATTCTGTGGACTGTAATCATAGTATTTAGTTTATATAAAATCAGTTTTAGGCTGGGGATCTAGTTCAGTGGCCTAGGCGCCTGCCTGGCAAGCACGAGGTCATGAGTTCAATCCCTGGTGCCGCAAAAAAAACAAAACAAACAAACAAAAAACATCAGTTTTATTCATTTCTTTTTTGATGTGCTGACTGTCATACCTTGGGCTTAATCATGGATTTAGACGCTGTGCTGTTCCTTGAAAAAAGTCCCTCCATAGAAATTTATTATTTGTAGGATGATACAAAGTGACCCCTAACAGCACAAGAAAAGTCAGATTTTAATTTTTATTTCTTTTAATAAATCAGAAAAGGCAATAAAACATGGACCCCCAAAGGCAGAAGCCAGGTTCCTCTCCTCAACCATTCTGACAGCCTCCACCGCTCAATACCAGACCTCTTTACAAAAAGGCAGACAAGGGTTGGTAGCCTATAAACCCGTAAGCCACTTTCTGGGCTTATCTGAAAAACCCTAGTCACTGCCCCATAGTCACCACCCCCGTTCCTAAAGTGTCACTTCCGCTGCACTACTGACTAAAAGGACATCAACACCAGACCTTCAGAATGGCAATGAACAGTAGTCATCTTTTACGGCTAGTACTCGGGACACCGTCACTTTCATGTTTCAGCTTCTCCGTTAGCTGGACCTCTCTTGTCTGTCCAACTAAACCACACTGCTTTTTCCCCAGATTTTTCAGCTGATCAAAACTCACCAACAATCCTCAATAGATAATCTTGCCTTTTTATAACCTGCTTTAGTATTTTAGAGTTCGACCACATTATAATGCACTGATTTAAAAAAAATGCTATGTGCATAGGATCAGAGTACAGTACAAAATAGGGAACATTAGTGAGACGAAATAGAAAAGCAAGATTAAGAAACTCAATAGAAAGCTACAATTCAAAGGCCATATGCCTAACTTTTGCTTTTTAATCCCTGACTACAAATCAGTCTGTGACCATGAAGACTCAAACTGTTCTTCTTGTGTTTGACTATCTTCTCCATTGTTACCAGAAAAATAACTCTGATTTATTTTCATCTTTTCAAGGAATGAGAAATTTGAAAGATCCATAAAGTATCTATATACCGAGACTTACTCATACAATTGTGTATAAGATGGTCAATACTGTTTTTACTTAGTTTCTCAGAACATTCATCCAGAAGTTAAACTTCCATAAAACTTTGCATTAAGTCTTCTACCTGGCTCTGTGGTTCCAGGAAGCCTAGAGGTCTTCTCATTTTACCTTACAAAATTATGTAACTGATTTGAACAGTTGGGTATTACTATAGCTATAAATAGCCACTTCTTCCTACTGTTGACTTATATTTGAGGGGGCCCAGAGGGAAGAGCTAAGGCCAAAAGTCTTTAAATAATGTTGTACTCCAATAGCTTGGTCTCCAAAGCATTGGTGACTTGCCCTCAACTTGATCTGGCCCTGATTCCTCTGCCAGGGAGACTGACAATAGGCACCCTTTACAGAAAAATGCTGCAATACACAGAAGTGGAGTGGGGGAAATGGGTACAGATAAGCGAAATGCTAATTTTCCTAAATTACTGTTTAAAATGTACACATAGACAAAGAAGTCAAATTCTTCCAGAAAAATCATCACACCTATATGAGGCTTAACTACCCTCCCAGTGGGTGTTTTTAATCTTCCAACTGTGTTTCCTATCTGACTTCTAATGCAATCTTCTATTGCAAGATAGGAACAAAATCAGCTATATTTAATCATCTGTTGGTGCTCAACAGTAAAACAACAACAACAACAACGGAAGAAAAGGACAAAGATGAAGGAGATCTTTGTAACAGGACAAGTTCCTAATGCTGGTAATCTCACCATGACAGACTGTCATCCTATAGGATGTATGTTCCAGTTTTAATGTAGGGGGAAAACGTTTGAATGTTTATATTTTGATGTTTAAAAAAAAAATCAGCCTGAATACATAAATGAGTAGATGCCAAAATTAAATAGCTGATTTGTTTTTTAAACTATTTTTGTTTCAAATTTAGTGTCAGCTTAATTCAGTTCCTCTTCCCACCTATCACTTAGGTTTCTTCTGCTCAAAAATCTAGTCTTTTGACTCATCGCTCTCTGGGAAATCCTTAAAATTATAAATAACTTGTTTATGTCTCATTCTAACTCCTTTTGACGTGAGGCTAAAGAACCTAAATGCAGATTTCTTCCAGAATGCCAAGAGAAATGTTTGTAGTCCTTTTCTCCCTAAGTAAAAACAGTAGGTATGCCTTTCTTAGGGTTGTATCAGGGTTAATTAAATATACAAAGCATTTAGGAGGGCTGAAGAAAGCTGCTTTAAGGAAATGGTATACTAAAGAAAGAAATAGTTATAAAACAAGCTGTTGGAAAATCTGAGGCAAGGAATTCATCACAATTATTATAAAAACAATCTTTAGTCAGTATTTGAAACATAAGACAAGCAAGTACCTAACATTTTAATCTCTACTCATCTGCTCAAATTTCTTTTTTTTTTTTTTCCCCAGCACCAGGGATTGAACTCATGACCTCGTGCTTGCCACACTGAGCTAGATCCCTGGCTCTTGTCTTTTTGAGACAGGGTCTCACTATGCCATTCAGGCTGGCCTTGAGCTCACTTTATAGCCCAGGCTGGTCTTGAACTCACAACAATCCTCCTGTCTCAGCTTCCCAAGTGCTGGGATTACAGGCATGAGCCACCATGCCAGGTTGCTCGAATTTCTTTTGTAAGATATTTATCAGGAGACCACACTATGAACAAATATACTAAAAATTAACTATATATTATATTAATATTAAATACCCAATTTTGAAAAGGGTACTGTGACCATATAGAATGATTTCTTGACTTTAAGAATTACATGCAGTGGGTTTTAGTATAGAATAACTAGAATACTCAGTCTGCAATCTACTCAAATGGCTAGGGGTATGAACACAATACCTATACGCACGTATACACACACACACAGACATAAAGCAGATGTACTAAAATATTAACATCACAGAGTCTGGGGAGGGGTACACAAGAATTTTACATACTGTTAACTCTTCCAAAAGTCACACACATACACACGCACATGCACACCCTTATCCCTGTATTTCAGGGTAGCCATACTTGGAGGTAAATAGCAAGAGAGCCAGCTGACTCTTTCCCAGAAATGCTGACACTACTTAGGTCTCATGAGAAAATACATGACAAGATGGTTACGGCAGGTAGGCCAAGAGTAAGGTTAAAGAAAGTTTCCACCTCCCTAGATTTGCAGTGAAATCGATATCCGTAAGTGTATTTGAATGATTAGTCACAGACTTTTACATGTTATGCCTTCAGTCTATAATTCCTCCAACCCCAAGAAGGACCCAGTTTGAACTGTGTGTCAATTGCTACAACTGCTGTTCCAGGAATGAGGAAGCCCAATACCTTAAGATGTGATTTTAATCTTCTAGAAATGGCCTTATCAATATGGTGCCAAGGAAAAAGCGGACCTGAATCAGTCCACTGAATCTTGTCAGTTACCAGAACTATCAGTGCCAAGTTGGAAGACAAATGCAGCCACAGTGAATGCCTCCCATTCAAAATGGTACTGCATAAGCCCCCCCACTCCATCTAGCTTTCTTGTAAAAGGCACCCTGTGTATTTGGACATATAATTCAAGCTACAATGTAATAACATCATCTTTGAAGAAGAGTTCTACTTTTCCAGGTGGGGAGACAGACGACAACAGCATTCAGTACATTTAAAAAATAAATAAATATGTACCTTATTCAAGGTAAAAATTTTAATGAATGTCTACTGTAGTCTCTATTCCTTGCTAAAATAAAGGAAAATGGGCATATTCTGAGTTAAATGTCCTATTTTATTGCTTATATATGTATACATTTTTAATAAGTTTAGAAAGGGCAGGCAGATGAATGTGGGAAATGCCTACCATGTAACTAATTCCCCCGTCCATTGAGCTAATAGAGATGTGGTTTATTTAAAATTCTGAGTTGTGGTTCTGCTATTCGGGAATGGCTTTCTGAAACTCTGTGGGTGGATACTGGTAATGAAATAGAGAATTCAGAACGGCAGGGAGCATAAGGCCAAATAAGCTTTTATAGCAGAATGTGTGTCTGCACCAAAAATAATTATACATATATAGTAGGAGGCTGCTTAACTGAGCCCACAGAAGCTCTTGGCTGTTCAGACAACTAATCACAATATGAAATCCCCTATGACAAAAATGCCTCCAAGGTTAAACTGTCTGAGTTTTAATCATAAACAAGTGAATTTATTGACTAAAGTATCGTTCCATGTTTAAATGCAATGGCCAGTTTTGTGTTTTGTTTTGTTTTTTAAACCAAAAATTTAACCATAACAAAAACATACAGTAATAATTTGTGGCCCCTAAACAGAGACATGCCCCAGAATTATAAGGAAATTAGAGATATGCCCCAGAATTATAAGAAAGAAAAAAAAAAACCCAAAACACAAACAACAACAACAACAAAACCCTTAAAAGTTCAGGAAATACATATTCATTTTTTTAGAGCACATGCTTGTAAAATCTCTAAAAGAATTACTTTCTATCAATATATACAGTAAAATTTAACTTTTAAAAAAGGCCTAGAGAAAAAGGCAAATAAAACAAAAAGAAGTTTGATTTTCTCAATGCCAGTACCCAATTTTCTTGAGAAAGGACAGACGGTCTTCTGGGTCTCCTGTCATCCACAGCTCAGACCTATTCAAACACAGGCTGGAACTGTTCCGCCTCCTCTGACCCCACTGGTTTCCTGCCTTCGTGTCTGCCTTCCGGACTGGCCTTGGGTCCTCACAATCAATTTCTGATTCCATCTCTTTGTCCAGTCACGGTGTCTGCCTGAGTTCTTTTTCATTTTTCCTTTACACTCTCTTCATTTTATACCTTTTCCCTACATCTCTATTTAATGAGCATTTATCAGGTATCAGGGTAGATGTTTTAAATAAATACATTAGTACATTTAATTTTATGGTTGAGTTTATTATTAGTCATTCTATTGTACACAGAAGAAAATCAAGGCAGAAAAGTCCAACAACTCTTCTAGTTACGCACAGGTAAAAGAAAAGTCCAACAACTCTTCTAGTTACACACAGGTAAACAGCAGAGTCCACATTCTCAATTACCACCTGCTATTCCCTTCTCTTTAGAGATGGCAGCTTTCACTTGGGTATATTCTTACTACATTTTCTAAGAACCACATCATTCCACTGAGGCTACTCTTTCTTTCTGTCTTTCACCAATAATTAAATTAGAAATTATAGTCCTGGCGTTCTCCTAGGTAAGTTCTAATTCAGGAAAGCAGACTACAATTTCCTGATTCCTCCCCAGACTAAACTGAATAAAAGCACAAAAGCAACATAATGAACCCACTTTAAAGAGAATAACTGTATGTTTAACACAACAGTAAACAAGGGATTTTTAAAATGAACTTCCTTAACTTTTTTCTTTTATTCATATATGTTTGTGGTATATCATGTTTACATTCCTTGTGTGACGTGCTGAATTCAGTGCACTGGAGCAGGCTGAAGCCTGGAGGCTGCAAATCACAAAGTACAAGGAAAATCTTCAGAGGCTCTGGGCTCAGGAGGAGGAGGACTGGGGAGCAGCACAATGGAGAACAGGGCAGAAAGCTGGGGGAGCAAGTCAAAGTGTATTTGCCCAACAACTGTGCTAATTTTGTACCTTCAACACTGGCAGCCAGTCCACTTTACAGGGTAAAAACCTACAGTTTTTCTCTAGATGAATTGATGAGTGTCTAGAAAAACCTGTTTCTATGGTCCATCAAAGTCAAATTTTTCTGAATTTGAAAGCCTGGCAGAGGATCTCAACTTATACTAATTCTACTACTTAATAACTCTTACTTCAGTCTGTCCCACACAGAGCCTCCAGTTTTAAAAAAAAATGCCACTCAAGAAACACACATGGCAGAAAACAATCTTAGCATTCCTGTTCATTTTGGCTTTCTTAAGTCAACAGAAGCCTGGCTTTGCAAGGCAAATGAGAACTGCAGCATGAAGAAGACGACTGAACTAAACAGAAAAAACTAGCCTCAAGGTAATTAGAGACAATCAAAAAGAAAAGCATAGTAACAAATCTACCACTAATAAGCCCAAAAGATACTGCTACGTAATTATTACTATGTTTATAATCAAGAATAGGCTATGAAAAAGAAACCTTCAGAGAACAAGAGCAAGCTTTGCTGCAAGGATGATTACTGAAATAAAATCAAAAGAAGGGTTGAAGACAAAGTTGACAGAATTACCCAGACAGTGAAAAAGGAATGGAGACTATGAGAAAGACATTAAGAGAAACGCTATCAATATAACAGTTCTAACAGCCAAGTTATGAGTCTCAAAAGGAGACTGGATTAGAGGATATCAAAGCTTTTCCACAGGAGGACTTCAGATTTAGGAGACCTCCAAAGTATTACATATTTCAATGGGACAAAGATACCAACTAGATACTTCATTACAAATTTCAGAATGCTAGTAATAAAACCATGATTCTGAGTGCTGTAAAGCTGAAGAAAAAAACCAGATATAGTGCTTATGAAAATGAAAACCAGTGGTGTCCAATCCCGGCAATAATGTGAAACACTAGAAAACAAGAAAGCAATGATTTTCATCCAAGAAATGTTATGCAAACTTTCCATCAAGCTGGAGGTAGCAAAGATCTTTTCAGATACCCATGAACTCCAATACTGCTCCTCTTACACACTAATTTAGGGGTGTACTTGGGAAAAAATGAGGGTGTAAAAGAAAGCAAGAGCAGCAAAGGGAAGTTACTGGTAACAGAGTACACTTAGAGAATATCTTGGAAAAGGTATAAATAAAGAATTAGGAAAAAAGTGAAAAAAGCAAACATTGCAAGAAAAATCAGTTATAAATTCCTGGGAAAAGCTGCATTAAATTATTATAATCCAAATATAAAACAAACTAAAATGCTGCATAGTTTCTGAGCAACTGACAGACTATAACAACCGATCTGGTGTTGCATAGAACACTTTCAGTACACTGGAAACCTGACGTTAGACCCATAGAAAAAAGAAATACATTCCTACTGTGGAGCTTGCAGCCCAGCAGGGAACACCTTCAGAGTCACAAGGATGTAAATGGCACTTACTGGCTTTCATTAAAAAAAAAAAAAAAAACTGTACCCTGCTATTCTCTCCAGCCACCACTGTTTATTGGTTTTTAATGGTGCAGCTAAACCCATGATGAATGACCCTGTCTGCTGTCTTCAGCTCCTTCTTGTCAAGAGCCTCTCTGCTGATCTCCGGCTCTGGCATCCCATCCCATTCTACAAGCTTGTTTCAGCTTTTCCAAGGGGTCTTTTGCAAGCCAAAGGAACAGCCTCCCCTCATTTTCCCATTTCCTGACCCTTCCTTCTCATGGGTCTTTTTTGATTGTTTAGGAAGGTCTGCCTCTGACTCACTTCTCTTTCTTCGCTGGCCCCCTAAATTTCAGCCTCTTATATTCATCCCTTATTCATTCGCACAGTTTTGATCAGTGCTTCTAGATTAACAACTTCTAAAACAGGCCCGTATTTATAATTTTCTATAGGAGTATCTACAATAATCTAGAATTTAGTACATGAGAAACCAAAAATGGTTTCATGATAAGTTTTACTTTCCCACTGTCAGTTAATATTTCTTCCTTTAGCTGCCCAGGTTTGTACTTTGCTTTCTTTATTCGGCCAACTCTAATCAGCTGTCAAATCCTGTCAATTATTCTTTTAAAACATCTTTCTCAGATTCATCTCTCTTTCTTTATTCTACTGGCCACTACCCACAGAACAATCGTGGAATAAGTATGAACTGATTTTTTGTGAGTCAAATTTTTCTATATGTAAAATGAAGAGGCTATTTATATCAACCCAATTACAATGAGTTTTATAGACTGAAAGACCCTCCCATTACAATAATTCTCAGTTTATCCAACTTTTAATACTGAGAGGACCATGTATCAGCTTCATTAAAATGAAGTACATCAACGCATAATTTGAAGCACCAGAGAAAAACCACAATTTCTCTAATAGCAGGAAGTCTTTGGATAGGACACTTTTGAAGACACTGCATAAAGAAGTGTATACATTTACAGGCGCAAGTGACAAACAAGAAAACTGAACTACCAGAATGCTCATAAACTCCTGGTTCAAACTGGCAAGCTCTTCCAAAAAGTCCTTCTCTGTGCATCTGCTACAGATTTTTTCTACCTCAAAAGTCTACTTATTATCCAGATGTGGTAGAGCACCGCTGTAATCAGTACTGGGGAGGCTAGGCAGGAGGATTGGCCTGAGTTTGAGGCCAGCCTGGGCTACATAGTGAGTTCAAGGTCAACCTAGAATATACAGAGAAATCCTGTCTCAAAAAACAAAAAACTCTATAAATAAAAGTCTAATTTCTGTGATTTAGTGAAGTTGAATGATTAAAGTTGAACAGAGCTGTGTGCCTCAACTTTCTAAAGTATTAGGGGCTTAGGTGCTATTCAAAAACACTGCCAAGTCATATTTTACGTTTTCTGTTCACTAGAACACACAGCCCTATTGCTATGCTTTCTCCCATATTCCAGTATCCCTTTATCACTCTTAATGACTTCGAGGAATTGAGTTTCAAGCATTTCACTAGGCAGGTAATTTTTCTTTTTCTTTTTAAAGGAAAAGACTATATTAATATTGTACTTTTCTCCTGATCATTAGCATAATCCTCCTTGTCTTCACTTTCTGAAATCAACAGTTACATCTGTTGCTCTCTTAAAGCTGAAATTAGCTATATTTGTTTCTACCTTCATTCTACCCTTTAGGGTACAAGCTCCCAGGAGCAAGATGCACGTTCATCCCTTCTCTTAGACATTCCTAGAGTCAACCACAGGACTCTGTGGTGTCTTTTAATAAAAGGCTGGACTGGCTGACTAGTTTCCTCGGCTGGTCCTATATTCCACATAAGTAACCACATAAGTAACTACTCCTGTAGAAGATGTGATCTGTAACCATGACAACAGGCAATACAATAAGATTATGGCTTTAATCGGCCATGATCATGAAATATTTCTGAAGACCCTTCATGGAGGAGATGCTCTGGAGGCAGACACAGGTATGAGGAATAAGCGTCAATCCACCTGCTGGCAGAAGAGGCAATGGGACTGTCTCTCTTCAGATAGATGAGCAAACAGTAAAACGGATAACACAACTTGTCTTGAAAGCAAGCAGCAAGATGAGGCAGTAAAAACCCATCAGCATACATCATCCTATCATGGCTCAGTGTCATCCCCAGCCTCTATTAGCCGTCGCTGCATCAGCGCAAGTCCCAGACACTTTATCCTGTTTATAATTGCTGATGAGCAGTAATAAGGCCTCCATGCCTCAGCTCCGTCCGTTCCACTCCGGCACCCACCTATTAGGTAATAACTTTTATTTACAGCCTTGCTTGATGCGCTGTTCTATTAGTACAGCCAGGAACTGAGTAGGGCACACGCGCGTGCGCATGCACGCATGCACGCACGCACACACACACACACACACACACACACACGTCTACTTAATGGGCAGTATCATTGCAAGGCTCTGATGATTTACAATGCAGCTTTGTGGCTGTTCTATCATGTTCCTTCTGGTAAGACTACTGTGTCAGTTGGAACGGCTACATTTCTAACATGCTCCCCTCTAATAAGCACACACATGTCATGGACCAACACTTGAATAGCACTCCTTAGATGCATTCCCCACCCAAAACAGGAATCCAAAAATGTCAAAGGAGGAGAGGGTTATTAAATTCCTGTAACAGCCTTTATAAATAGTATTGGCTCAGGCATTTTGCCCCAGTGGAGCAATAGAACAGTTAATTAATGGAAATTCAGGATGCTTTATCCTTGACAAGAGTGCTACCTATGATAAAATAAATGCCTACAAAGGTTAAACACATACATACAGCAGCTGCATTCATGGATCCAACCAAACTGAGTGTGCAAAAAGCACAAGAAGTTCAACACTCAAATCTAGGCTAATCACACATTCCTATCTCCAAAACAGCAACAAGCCACATCACAATTCTCTTTTCTTTTTATACTAACATATATTTATATTTTTCAAGCGCAAAAATTTCTCTTGATGAGACTGGCACCCTAGCTTGACATTCATTTTTATTAATCTTTTCTCAGAAGGGTTGTCCTTCTCCTAAGTATAACTCCAACAAGGCCTCTAACATAACAAGCCCCTGACATCAAGTCCAGCAAACCTACACATTATAGGCTGAGCTAGCCTGCAGCACGAATACAGCAATTGGTGACATGAGACCAAATGGTCAAGTAGGGGTAAAACTAAAGACTTGTAAGCTTCCCTTGACCGTTTTTGAAATCTACACAAAGGTACTGCGAAGTACAATGTGAAGCCTCCTCCCCACCCCACAGAACTGAACCCAAAGCCTTCACACTGAACTGTACCACAAGCCTTTCTATTTGGAGATAATCTCACTAAGTTGCTTTTTAACTCATCTGCTATTATTTACATATTGAGGGTCAATCATCTGTTTATATAATGCTACACCCTCATTCCATTCTTTAACATAAATAACTGAGGTACACTGATTAAAGTTATTACAACTGTGGGGGGAACCCAAGAGAAAGAATTTAGATTATTGCCCTCTGCAGCTACAAACTTGATGCCCAAAAACATTCTGTGAGTAAACAGTCACCATGACATGCCATGACAAACTTTGGTCAAAAATGTTGCTTTTGCTGGGCAGACCATGGCAAAATAGCATCTTTTCCACTGGAGAAGCTTTTGCTACTTTTCCAAATAACTGGTATTCATGTTGCACCCTACCCCAGGAATCAAATGAACTCCTTCCAGATGAAACATGATGAGTGCACAAAGTAAAATATTTTTTAATACTTTTTCCCTTGCCAAGACAGATTTACTGTTTTGATCTTTCTTCGATGGTTACATTAAATGCTAATAAAAAATGAAAGTTTTACATCTTCCCTAATATTCTCCTGATGGGAACTTGCCTATTATATAAGTAGGTCAAATTTCTAATTTTCTGCCTCAAATGCTGATACTGCAGACCTGTGGGACGAGTTATACCTGAAGGACCAACAAGAAAAGAGACGAGGGGAGGGGAGGGGAAAGGAGGGGAGAGGAAATAGGGACAGGGAGTTGTCTTTAGAAGAGTCACCTATAGTGTGTAATACTGACCATTACAGTTTACAGCTACTGATTCAACTCTTTAGTATTTAATTTAGGTGGAAATGTTTCTATGAATATTGATTTTTCCAGG
Source organism: Cuniculus paca (assembly GCA_004365215.1). Taxonomy (NCBI): domain Eukaryota; kingdom Metazoa; phylum Chordata; class Mammalia; order Rodentia; family Cuniculidae; genus Cuniculus; species Cuniculus paca. The sequence goes on along the minus strand of RJWT010003597.1, from coordinate 3,204 downwards.
GCATAGAACACACAACTGCAGGTATTTTTAAGATTTACAAGGTAACCTCTGATTTAACACCAACACCCTTTAGCTTCTGAATCAATTTAAAAGATCTTACATAAACCTCTTGGTAACATAACAGAAATGAAACATTTCCCTGTAACTGACTTCTGAACACTGTTGTGAAGTGTTCAGCACATCAATTTCTTTACTCCCAGGTCAAAGGGGGTTTCTCCTCGTTTTTGTTAGAATAGACAATAACAGCATAAGAACACAGTACAAAAAGTCAGTCAAGAAAAGGTCTGATGGCAAAAGCACAAAACAAAGAACAATACAGGCCTATTATAAGTCACGTCACTGTTTATCGAACTGAAAGGAAAACAGGTGACCCAGAAGGATAAACCTGTGCACGAAAGAAGGAAAGGAAGGGAGGAAAGAACATGGCTGGCAAGAATAATGTTGAACTCAATTAACATCATGCTTCATACAGAGTAGAAAGACGGCACTTTCTGGAAAAACTGCCTTGATGTTTAATAGTTTCTAGACTCATCTGCTTTAATCTTGGGCAATACTATAGCTCCCTTATGGCCCCAAAATGGTTATTTTACTTGCTACTTTCCTAATTATAATCACATTGTTAACATACACACGACTTTTAAAAAAAAATCAACATTTTTCACATTTATCAGAAAGAATATTATCTACCCTACATATCTGCTGGAAGAAGAGTAAAACAATACAGATATAGTGGAGCCAAGTCTGCTGACAATACCATCAAATCAAATGTGCCTGTAAATATTTTTCTATCTTGAGAAATAATAGGACTAAAAAATAAAAATGCAAGTCCTCATGAGTAGTCAACTACAAAGGAAGAATTTTCTTTCTTTCATATACTAAAATACATATTCAACCCATGGCTAAGAGCTAGGAGATACGCTACTAGATGGTACTGCCCCACCCCCACCCCCACCAAAGGAGGTGGCCCAGAGAAGCAGAGTCGTTGGGCTCATCATTATTCAAGGATCCGGCTAGAAAGAGATTACTTCTCCAAGAACATTTAAAATCAGACATGGGCTGAGGATGTAGCTCAGGGGTACAGCACTTGCCTACCATATCGAAGGCCCCAGATTTGAGTCATAGTGCCAAGAAATCAATCAAACAAACCAATCAATCAGATATAGTTCCATCCATCCATTACAGTTTAAAATTTCAGGTTTATAAATATCAAATCCCAGTAAAAGAAAAGACAAAGTAACATTTTTTTGGCTGTAATTCTGAAAATAACACCTTAAATAAGAAAGCCTAATGAAAGGCCATAGACAACTTTCCTATAAGGTGCTTTCAGCCACAAAAATATCCATCTAAACATCCATGCTTTCCAAATAAAATTATCTAAAGATGATCATACCTTACAATGTTCTTGATCACTGCATAATGTGATGACTAGAAAAGATGAAAGATAAAAGGGAATCTTCTGGTGGTTTGCTGCCAAAGATAGCAAACTCCTTCACAATGAACTTATTCTTGGCAGAAATGTTATAAGAATTAACAAAGGAACACGTGGAAAACATTTCTGAGTTCTGTGAAGAAATGCAAACTCTCTGAAGGAATCTGAAGGTGTGATACACTTTAACTCTTACCTTCTAACTAAAAGCAACCCGGGATTTGGTAGCATTTTTCAGCTCTGCTGGTGCAGATGTAGCTATGCTCTACAAACGAAACAGGGGTGGGAGAGACCAGGAACAGCCACACACTCCTTCACTCAATTTTTCTCTGCTTAAGTATCAAGCTGATCATGGTGCTGATTATTTTTATGCATCTAAAAATTACACTGATTTCCACCGTTAATGGTTCTGTGTGGCTGAATGCCAGCATAGAATTCCTTTCTCATCTAGCTCACAAATACAAACTGACTTTTCATTCGCCACTATAGTCACTTTCTGTAATCTGCTTCTTAGAGTTATAGATCTCTACAAAGAGTTCTCACATTTTGAAGGTTGGAGACCAAACCACTCTATACTGTGGTCCACTTCTCTAAATCATGGCAATATCTTCTACCTGATCGAAACAGAATCACTTGAAATAGAAACAAAGATCTGGTAATTAACCACTTGGGTCTTTACTTACTAAGCCACACTACAATGGGTCTAATGCTAATCTTTAGATTTAACCCAGAGTACTTAAACAATGACCTGTTGCCTAGAGCAGAGGTCATTAACCTTTTTTTGATATATACTCCTATCTAAAATAGTCATGTGTGTCTTTTATATGTATGTACTTGTATGTATGTGTTTATTTGCTGTTTGTAACCTATGTATGGGATGTAAAAATGAACTTTCAAAATAGTAATTTTATAAGGTTCAAATAAAGAACTTTTACTAGTGTTCCTCATACCTCAGAAAACATACACGTCTTATTCAGAGCTGCTGACTTAAGGAATCACTTTACGCTAGCCTAAGTGGACTTTCATCATTACTAAGTTCAACGCTGTTTTAGGTGGTCTAAACCTAAATGGATGGATTGGCTAGGAAGAGGTCAGTGAGATCTCATTTGGCTCTAAAAAGCAATGACATTACTGTAAGGTAATTACTCACTGACTGCTTATACCCGAAGGCCCACACCTGGAGATCCCTGGAGAAGCACCACAGAACATATGTTAAGAGGCATGAATCCCACTCTTAAAGAAACTAACGCTAAGAAGAAAAATGACCAGAACTCCCACTACAGGTAGCCTTGCTGACTGAAGGACACAGAGGATGGAGACAAAGACCACCTGTGGTCTCAAAGCAAATGAGGAAGCTCCATCCTCAAGAGTCAGGGCCAATGTTTAAGGCTACCGTGGCTAATCAGTCCTAGCAGCTTTTGTGGAACAAAATAGGTTTCTTACAAAGAAACACAGTCGGATGAATTTGGTAACCTTTGGTGTCCATGCTGGGACATCTCAACCTTCACTCAGGCTTCTGCAGAGATCACGTGACACTGTATTAATTTCCTTTCAAACCAAAAATTCTCAATCTTTTTCTAGTTAAGATTATGTATTCACCTAATGAAGGTCTAGAAATTCATGACCAAGAGCTCAATGACTCTCATCATTTCATTTATGTACACCTGAAGATACAACTTCTCAGTTCCTACCATGACACTGATGTGCAAGAGAGAAGGTGGTCACTATGAATTCATCTAATGAAACTGGGTATGCCTATGAGTGCTAGTGTATTTCAC
>RJWT010003596.1:0-35974 GCA_004365215.1 Cuniculus paca | reverse complement strand
GAGTGTAGACTGGTGCAATCACTGTGGAAAGCAGTTTGGAGGTTCCTCAAAAAACTAGGATTGGAAGTCCCATTTGACCTAGCTATTCCACTTCTGGGCATATTCCCAGAAGAAATGAAATCATCATACCACAGTGATGCATGTGCACCCAGGTTTATAGCAGCACAATTTGGAGTAATCAAATCTTGGAAACAACCTAAATGCCTATCAGTTGAGGAATGATAAAAAGATGTACTTTTATTCAGTGGAGTACTATTCAGCTATAAAGAAGGATCACATTGAGACTTTTATAGGTAAATGGATGCATCTTGAGACCATACTCCTAACTGAAATAAACCAAACTCACATGTGTAAACACTGCATCGTCTTCCTAGTGTAAGAAACTGAAAGACTCAGTAAGATACAAAAATCCCCGATAAATATGGGAGAAAGATTCTGAAGTCAAATGGTGCTTTTATTCTTTGATTTGATTGGTTTAAGTCTGTTTTCTACTATTTGATTGCAATATGTGAGAAGATGTGAACAGCTTTTTTGAACAAAACAAAGGACATTAAGGTAGCCATTGCTGATTTCTTGTTGTCTGATTTGAAGGCCTGTAATGCTTTCACTCTTTTGTTTTGTCTGGTTTTATATTATTTTGTTTTATTTGAGTTTATTGTGTGTGAATGTATGAACAACCATTTCAAAGAAGGCAAGAGATACTAGGGTAACAATTGCTAATCTCCTGTTGTTATGTTTTGAAGACCTGTATTGCTTGCAGTATTCTGTTCTGAAATGCAATGTTGTGTTTGACTCTATTCTGTTTTGTTTTGTTTTAATTTGTTTTGATTTGTTCTATTCTCTTTAAAATAAAATTTTAAAAAATCAAAAAATGAAGCATCCACTCATAAAAAAAAAAAGAAAAGTTTAGACAAATAGATTCAGCAGAGTATATTTAAACAAAGAAAGGTTCGTGGATCAGGTATCACTCAAAACAAGACATTCAGAGAACTTCACTGCCGCACTATAGACAGTGAGATTTCACAGCTCAAATGCAGAAGGAAAAGAACACATATTTGATTGTAGAATGGAAAATGTCTATATGTTAACTAGTGTTAATTTCTTACTACTTTTTGAAATTCTGTATCGTTTCTATCCTTTTTTCTGTTTTGCTTTTTAAAATAAAATAAATAAATAAAAATAAAATAAAATACCTAGTTAGAGGATACTTAGTGGTTTGATTAGTAAAGTCTTGAGCTTCATTTTACTGTTTAGGCTGGGCTTCAGTCTGCTTGCATAGGAACCTAAAGCATCATAGCCTTAACAGCCTAAGGAGGGAATGATTTACCTTATTGATAAAACCAGGCAGGAGCTTTCTTCTTCATGCTTGGCCTGATCAAGTGACTCACTTCTTGGGTACTCTCCTCCCTTCAAGGTGTACACCTATTTCATGACTCCTGTTCCTAACTAAAGAATGTCCAGGATCAGGGGTCAGAGATAGCTGCCTTGGAAAGACTTGAAAAGTCATCTCTTCTGGTTTCTGACTCCCTGGACTTGGTGAGTACAGCATAGACTAAGTCTTGGGGCACCCACTGGTTAAATACCTTTACAGAGCCCACTTTCCACACACAAGCCTTTCCAAGAGCAGCCCTTTAGGTGACATGAAGAGGAGAGAGAGTTGAAAGCATTCCTCTGACTTTGAGTTCAACTCTACTCCCTGTTCATGGGGTTACCAGGCATAGCAGAATCCTCACCTGACTTCTGGTATATTTTTCAATATGGTTCAGAACCTTAAGAGAAAGAGATACAGGAGCATTTTGCAACTTTATATCCAACAAGAGGGAAAAATTTTAAAAAGCTATTATAAGGTCCCATAAATATTTATTTAATTACATTGCCTCTGCTTTAAGAAATATGATTTTGACTCATTAGGGTGTCACTTGGATAAATCATTTGGAATGATTATTTGACATTACCTGACAACAACATTAAATAATAGCTGAAACACCTACAGGTCCACCAGTGATTCTATTTCCCCTCCTGAGAATAGAGTAGCTAAACTAACTAAAGCCATTTCCTAGCTCCCTTAACATCTCAGTGAGGCCACCTGATCCATTCTTATCAGTGGAATGAAATCAGATATGTGGAGCATCATTTCTGTGCCAAGAAGCATAAGGGATGTGCCTTCCTTACCCTTTCCTTCCACTATCACCTGTGATTGATTACCTCAGAAGCCACATTCTGTGGAAGGCAAAGCTCAGTGTTGCTCAAAGAGGGAATCAGCACTGCCCACTTTGAAATCTGAGTGGTAAATGAAATTTTGCAGTGTTCAGTCATCATACTTTAGTCTTTTCATTACAGAAGATAGTCCACCCTAACTAGTAGAAGTGTATAGTGTTGCAACCACAATTCTTCTCATAGGAAATGATCCAAGAAAATAAGTAGAGATGTGCAAAAAATATTGTGCATAAGGATGCCTTATAGCATTATGATTGTAAATCAATTTGAAAACAACCTAAAGGTATCCTAGAAGAATTTTAGTAAGTAAATGCACTTATGATGGAATATTTCTAAGTATTTAAGATAATTTTTAATTTTTCAATTAAATTATACAATTTAAAAATAGTCCATTAATGCTTAAGAAGTAGTTGATATATTCCAGACACAGTTCTAAATACTGTTCTACAAAGCTGTTATCTATACCTTGCAGATAAAAGGATCAAGGCAAAGAGGTTAATTTACCTACCTCAGGTCACATAGCCAACAAATGGTAGAACTAAGAAATGTATATGTGTAACTGGGCATGGTGGTGCACACCTGTAACACTAGCACTTGGGAAGCTGAGGCAGGGGGATCATAGCAAGTTCAAGACCAGCCTGGGCTACAAAATGAGCTCAAGGCCAGCCTGAATTGCACAGAAACACCCTGTCTCAAAAAGACAAAAAAAAATTGCGTATGTGATAAAATGTGAAAACATCACTAGGTGTGAAAACTAAAAACAGAACAAAATATATATATATACATTAACATGCTTACTGTGTCAGTTATCTCAGAGGTCATTCATCCATTCACCTATGCAGCCATACAGAAATGTTTATTGAGCACTTACCACATATCAGGTACTGCTCTGGAGTTGGAAATAAGACTGATCTCATAGGCTGTACATTCAAGAAAGGGAAAATAAGAAACAAATAAATACATAGTAAAATTTAAGTTTGGGAAGAGATGAAAAGTTGGGTGAGGGGGCAGAAGCTGATGGGGGGGCACTTTAAAAAGGATCATCAGAGATGATATCCCTCAGGGAGTGACTTGGAGCAGAGACCACAAGCAGGTCATGTGGAGCTTTCGGGACAGATTCTGTTCTAGCCCAAGTGAAGTACCAAACCAGGAGGTGGAATCAAACTTGGCATGTCTGAGAACAGCAGGAAAACCAGTGTGGCTATAACACAACATGTAGAGAGGGAAGAGGAGAGAAGGCAGGCCCAGGTCACATGGTGCCCCTTTGGCAGTCCTTCTTTTGAAGGACTGTGGCTCTTTATAGAGTGAGATAAATGTCTCAGGAATTGAGTTCTCTGGAATGAATTTTGAGGTGGAAGTGTTCAGGCAGAAAGTTTCTGAGAAGGGAGCTCAGGTATCTCACTTACAGAAGTGCAAAGGCAACAGAAGGGAGAAGTTGAATTGAGATACAGCCTATGCCACTCAGAGTTCTTAAAATAGAATGTTCAATATGATGCAAGTTTACTACCACTGCCTCAAACATCAGTGCATGCAGGCTGCCATGATGGTGACCTTGGATGAAGCAACTCTCTTCAGCAGAGGCCATGCCTAAGGAGAGTCTCAACTAAGAGTTGTCAGCTGTCAGCAGTTCCAGCATCTGGGGAAATTAGTGCTTCAGCCCTGGAGACATGTCTGGGCAGTACAACTGGGCATCTGCTACAAAAAATCATTGAAGGGTTTTGAGTAAAGAAAGTGACATGATTGAAATCACATTTTTAAAGATCACTCCAGCTGTTGTGTGAGAAGTGATTGTTGAGAGCAAGGAGACCAATTAAATGAGTGACTGTTTTGGGTTTCTGACCTTGCAGTGTCTAGATGATAAGCTAGGAAGCAGTATGGAGCTTGGTTAGGTGTCCAGTGCTATTTCTCTGTTAGTTATGTCGGAGAATAAGAGCATCCATTGCAGTATTCCATTTGTTCTTGTAATATCAACAAGAATTGCTGCGGAAAGTTACAAGAATCCAAGCAGACACCAGAGAGAGATGATGCCATGATCAGGTGCTACATTTATAATAATAAATGATCTCAAAAACTGATGATTTTAAAAAGTAGTTAAACAGTAAGGGTGATTTTGCTGTATCACTGCATCAAATAGGAAAATGATGTGAGTTTTAATTGGTATTGATAATATAGACAAAATAGGTAAAGTCAATTTTTCCATCTTCAGTCCAGATTACAGAAGATGTTACTGCTATGAAAACAACAGATGTATATACAAAGTTCTAGACCAGAAATTTAACACTAACACCTGAAATATGAATTCCCTATATTACATTACCAGGTTTAATTTTTAAATATTTTGCCAGTTCAGATTATAAAAATATTTCCTCTGAAAAACTAGTTCTGAAGTTTTGCATATGTGGGAACCATTTTGGATGTTTGTCTAAACTGTGAGTTCTGGCTTTCAATCCCGCAGACTTAGTGCAGGGTTGGATGTGCTCCAAATACTCAGGGGGACTCTGATGGAGGTGTTGATAGACAATTTTGATAAACAACAACTAGGGAAAATTTACCAAAAAGCGGAAGGCAACATGCATTCTAATATGGTCAACAGGTTATCTTGGCAAGCAGAACAATGGTATGCAATTGCAAATGAATCTGTGTTCACTGTCATCATAAATAACCTCTCTCCAACAAAGTTATACATCACCCTTCAATATGGCTGAGTTTAAAACTGTTCCTCAGCCTGCAAGTCCTGTAAACCCGAGTTCATATTGTTTGTGTCAGAAAATAACACAGCTGAAAGTGATTAGACAAAGGAAGTGCTGAGGACTAAACCACAGGAAAGCAGGTAATCATGTGTGCTTATTGCCACATCTGCTGCATTGCCAAAGAAAGTTTTGATTTCACACCCGAAGTGAAAGAACAACTTCAAGTCCCATAAATAATACATCGAAGAGAAAGAACTCGTCTGAATGTTGTATCTGGAGAGGCCCTGCTAAGATAAAAGGCTCTGTTCAGTGTTTATCATACTGGCAGAGAATGAGGCAAGCAGTGAGGCAGAGTTGTAATTGACCCAAAAGCATATACGAGAAATGAACCAAGGATAGTGTGGAATTAAACACCTCAAATAGAAAGAGAGCAGTAAGGTGAAAGTCTAACAAATATGTAATTCAAGAGATATGAAGATATGTTTGATCCAGTGTGCTGATGTGCTGAATTCTTATGAAATTCACACTTTTTTCCTAGTGAGTATAGTAAGGTACAAAATTAAATTTGAAGTTAATGCTTCAGCATCCTATCTCTCTTAGACAAACGAATGGACACAATTAATTAGAACAGCTGGTTTCAAACTTTATTAGAAACTCTAGGAAGCTAATAGGTTCCACTACTGAGCTGTCTTGATTACTTTTTCATTGCTGCTGAGACAAACACCTGACACCAAAGTGAAGCAAGGAAAGGTTTATTTAGCTTACAGTTCTGGAGATTTCAGTCCATAATCAGCTAGCTGGCTCCAAAGCATGGCACTGGGTCAATACTTCAAGGCAGCAGCCAGAGCAAAAGAGAGCAAACAAGCCTCTTCTCCTCCCTTAAATTGTACACAGGCCAACCCCCCTTCAGGGTGGGTGTAACACTCACAAAATATCCTTGCCCTCCTTTGCACAGGATGAGGATATTTACAAAGGAAGAACCCTGGCTCCCTGCTGAGTCTCTCAGTTAAACTTTTAAACTGTGCAAGTTGACACAATGTATTAACCATAACATGAGCCAAGAAGATAAAACATGTAACAAATACTACATTTATAACTCAAGATTCTTATTAATACTGATTTACAAAAGATTAACCTTCTTATGGTAAGATGGAACTAGTGTGAGAACACCAATCTGATGAGTCTCATGTTAGTAGATTTTAAAAGTATCCCTAACTGAAAACCTGTTATCAAAAATAAAAAAGGGGAGATAGACACTGTCATATAATAAAAAATCTGACCTAGAAAATACATATAGAATAAAAAAGTCAAATCTTTACTATTTACAGAAGTCAAGAAATATCGCAGGGCAAAAAGAATGAACATTTGACTTGATATTTATATTTTAAAGATTTATCTTGATGGCTTTTCTTTTTTAAGACAGGGTCTCACTACATAGTTCAGGCTGATCTAGAACTTACTATGTAGCCCAGGCTGGTCTCAAAGTCAGTGATCCTCCTGCCTCAGCCTTTCAAGTTCTGGGATTAGAGGTGTGTACTCATCCCAGGCTCAACAACTGTTTTTTTCATGGGTAAATACATCATGTAAGTTTTCTTTTTCACTCTTTTATTCTGAGTATATTCACAATAGATGGCGAGTGGCCCACAAAAAATGATGTCAGGATAAATCATGTTGAAATTTAACTGTTACCCTTTATACTGTGGAATCAGAGAGTGAATGTTAAAAATAGAACTTCCCCTTCTGTCATTGATAGAATAAGTAGGAGATTCACTTTCTCACCAAAATCAACCTCCAAACTAGATAAACTATGTGAGGCAATTTTTTTCAGGTTTTGAAAAACAGGCCACACAGAACTGTGATCTTTGAGAGAAAGAAAATGTACAAAATAAACTCCACAATTATTCTAATTTTTCTGCCTGCTGCATACTCCCTCTGTGGCCATGGAGGTGTACCCCAAGCAAATCAGTAGTCTTACCAACCCAGACAAAGAGAACAGAGCTTCAAACTGCTGAGGTAGCTGGAATGTGCTGGGTCCAGCATTACAGAAGTGGGAGCAGCACAGATCACCCCATGAAGTCCTTGGCCAATGGTCACACTATGCATCTGTAAGCCAATGGTCACACTATACATCTGTAAGCCAATGGTCACACTATGCATCTGTAAGCCTTGGCCAATGGTCACACTATGCATCTGTAAAGCCTACAGGAGCTCAGCTGCTCTCTGAGGGCTGAGACAATGGTCATAGCAGAAGTTAGAATACTGAGAGATTACAGGAGTTCCAGTTCAGTCAGAGTGGAAAGCTCACTAAGTAACCACACCACTGAGAAAGGGGCATGGTCTAGAACTAAATTCAAACCAAAGAACTTCTTCCAGCAGAAAATAAACACAAAACTAACAGGACACAAAGGACTTGCCATTGCTATATTTAAGTACTATCAAAACAAAAAACGATGCTTTTAAGGTACCATAATATGTTTAGACTCATGCAACCTATCACCTAAACTGTTGCAACCTATCACCTAAACTGTCTAATATATAATAAAAATTTGCTAGACATAGTAATATATGACACACAATTTTTTAAAAAGAATATAAATAGATTCTATCCTGGGCCATTGTAATTTATAAGTATATTTAAGGACTTTTAAAAAAATTCATAATGAGTGCACATATGATAAAATCAGAAAAGAAATGTAAACAAAGAAAAAAATAAATTCTTAAATTTTAAATTATAGTACCTGAAATTAAAAATTTATTATTAAGTTTAACTACAGGTTGTAAACAACAAAAATACATATTTAAAGATAGAGAAATAGAACTATTTCAGTAAAACTGGATTCATAAGTAGAAAATAGTAAATATAGGCTTAGTAATCTGTGGATAAAGAATAAGCTATCTAAATGTAAATGCAATTTGACAAAAAGAAGAAGGAAACGAGGCAGAAAAATATTTGAAAAAGTTAGTATAAAAATTACCCATATTTGTGATAAACATAAATTACAGAGTATTGAAACTGGAAAACCTAAAAGACAGGAAGCAAAAATCTTAAAAATATTTAAAGAAATTCTGAGTCATGGACTGGGATGAGAAACAAGAAGTCAACCTGGCCATCCCATGAGCCAACTAGGAGATAAGAAGAGATCCCTCCCCCTGCCATAGGCAACGGGCTGATTTGGAGGAACACAGGCTGGGATGACAGCAACTGAGGTACAAAAACAACTTAATATTTGTATTGATTGATTTTGCAGGCCTAAAGCCGGTAGTCTGAGCATCTGTTTAGGAGATAACAATATGCAATATAGCAACTATGGGGGACCCTCTTCTGACTTGTTTTTGAAATCTAATTTTGTTCTTACTGTTTTGTTTTGTTCCACTTTATTGTTTTGTTTTGTTACCTTCAAAATAAAAAAAAAGAAATTCAAAAAGACATTACATAAGCAAAATAAAAACCAAGAGATGTACACAGATTTGTCATCAGAAAAAACACAAGCCAAAAGACTACAAAATTGCGTATTTATAATGCTTAGGAAGGAAAAAGTACTACAGGGCAGTTCTTCCCCTATCAGTTCATTGACTCACATGACAGTCGTCTCTAGAAACACTCTCAGATCAAGAAGTGTGCTTTATCAATTCTCTAGGCCCAATCCAGTCAAGTTAACAACCAAAATACAACATGCAGTATTAACACCTGTGCTTAACTTTAATTTTAAAGGTGCTAGAACCCTCACTTTCTTACTTGGCTATTATTCATATTGAATTATGCTAGGAGGTAGTTTTGGTCTTCCAACATTATCATTAGTACATTTGTTGGTGTAGTCATGTGACAGATACTATTAATGCAATATTATTCATGGAGAATCAAAAACTTAAGAAAATTTTATTTTAAATTTTTGCAAGGCCAGTTAAATCATTCTACGCTAATCTCTTAAAATACTTACTTTAATTTTTAAATACTTTCAAGAAGTATGTTAATCAAATTCCTGTAATGTGAGGCTTAGTAACAAGTAGGCACATAAATAATCTGCAAAGTTAAGTAGAATTTCTTGCCCAGTGCACTGATACATAAAAACACATTTCTTTATTCCTAGTCTTATAGTTTAAAGTTGAGTAAAGAAAATAAAAATATATAGCCATCATTAATGTAAAATATAAAATGTTGATACCAGTAATAGCTAATATTTATTGACCATTTATTATATGCTAAGACCTATTCTAAGATTTCCACATAGAGTATTTTTTGTTTTTTGGAGAAAGGATTCACTATGTAGGCCAGGCTGACCTCAAATTTGCAATGATCCTCCTGCCTCAAAATCCCCAGTTCTAGGACTATAGGCATGTACGAACAAACCCAACCCACATAGAATATCTTCTCTGTACAAAAAGAAAAGAAAAAAAAAACATAACCCTTTCCCATTTTATAGGTGAGCCTTAAAGAAATGAACTGACTTGACTGATAAGCTAACTATTCAAAGATGAAGTCTGAGTAGTTTTGAGGATGGATATTAAGCATCAGACGCTTGTGCAGTTTATACTTTGCTCATATTCTCATTTTTCTCATATTCTTCTTCCCTCTTTGAAAAGTGTTCTTAGAAATGTGGCCTGTCAAGCCAGGCGTGGTGGCTCACGCCTGTAATCCCAGCACTCGGGAGGCTGAGACAGGCGGATCGTTGTGAGTTCGAGACCAGCCTGGGCTACAAAGTGAGTTCAAGGCCAGCCTGAACAGCATAGTGAAACCCTGTCTCAAAAAACAGGGCTGGGGATCTAGCTCAGTGGTCTAAGCGCCTGCCCAGCAAGCGCAAGGTCGTGAGTTCAATCCCCGATGCCGCAAAAAAAAAAAAAAATGTGGCCTGTCAGAATAAGCAGATTACCAATCTAATCAGGTTTTGGTGAAGAGGAAAAACTTGTCACTCGAAGTTTGAAAACAGGCTAACATACCTATTATGGAAGTGCCACGTAACACTCTAATTTGGTTCCTTGTGCCAAACTCAGCCACAAGTGATCATCCAACACACTGTGGCAAGAAGTGAGCCAGTGTCACACATGTATAATATTCTATACTACAGAAGAGCTGTGCTCCAACCACGTCTTTAAGTTGAGTTTCATGTACAAAGAAATGAAGACATTGTGACAGAAGCATTTTCTGTCACTTGTGTGCTGACCAGGACTCCATCAACACTGGTTACCAAACAGAATGCCTCTGACAAGGTTATCAACAAAATCACCCATAACTGATTGGACACAGATAATTATTACATAAGTTTTTGTGGTTCTGTGTGGAAATGCTGTAGTCTGGTATACAAAGAACAGTCTCGGAGTTGGTGAATTTAAACAGAAAATAATCTACTGCATCTGCATCCATCCTGTCAAGCAATGGTTTTATTGACAACAGAATACAATTCATCATCAACAGAATACAGGATATGCTTGGAGCAGGAAAGAATTGCATTGTAATTTCTTGCTCCTGACTCTGATTATTCTGTCTTAGAGATTCAAACTAATGATCAGGCAATTGTGCTCTAAATTAACACGGGTGAAAAATAACCACGCATTTACTTCAGAATCACATAATAGCTGTTCAGGCAAAGGAACAGATATGCTATGTAATTAATTTGTGAATAATTGTCATTCCAACCTAAGAATATTATTTCTCATCATAAGAGAGTTTAAGCTCTCTAAACAAAAATAATCACTTGTATTATATCACACATACCACAAGTTGGGAAGGTAAAATGCAGAGCAATTCCTGAATATTTCCACACAGTTCACTGAGAGTACACCCAGAAAATGCTTGATTGTAGAACAAATGCTAAATTTAAAAGTTCACTTTGGGGGAAAACGAATAGTCTTTTAGTATCTATCTGTCTGCATTCTTCCAGTTCACTAACTTCTATTACTCAAGGGAATCCTTAAAATAGTATTCTGAAGAAATATAAGAGCAAAGACCTAAATAAGAAGTCCCCCTCTTCTTATTCCCCATGTCTGTTTTTCCTAAAAGTAGGGTAGAAATGTGACAATAAGTTGCTAAACTTGTGCTGTAAGAAAAATATTTAGAAAAAAAGGATTACCATATCTTTTCACACACAATTTATTTTTTCAACAGCTTCATTGGAGAATAATTTGCTTTCTACAAAACTTGGCCATTGTTAGTGTAGAAGACAATAATTTTCAGTAAATTTGGAGTTGTGCAAGCCAACACAACTCACTTTTAAAGCATTCTGATACCCTCCAAATCTTCACTTTTTATCATTTGCAAAGAATTCCATCTTACCCTCAATCCCCTGCAACCACCAATCTGTTTTGCCTTTACAGAGACTTTTGTGGAAAATTCATAAAAATGGAATCTTCAACGTATAGTTTTTTTATGTCTCATTCTTCTACTTTCTATACTGTTTTTGAGGTTTATCCATGTTGCAGAATGTAAATGTAGTTATTTTCTTTTATGTGATGAACAGTATTCCACTGTATGAAAACACTACATGTTGTTTATCTAGTCACCATTTGATAAACATTAAGATCATTTTTTTGTTTGAAGCTACAATAAATACCATTGGCACAAGTCTTAATAAGGACATTAGTTTTTAATCCTCTTGGGTAGACACCTAGAAGAGGAATTAATGAGGTGTGTGGAAAATTTATGTTTATTTTTCAGGAATAAAACAAACTTTTCCAATGTAGTTGTACAATTTAATGAGACAACCAGCAACGTGTAAGAGTTCTAAATTTTCGACATCCTCATCAATTTTTGGTGTCTTCAATCTGATTATAGATGTACCTTGACCAATGATGGGATTACACCTCAATAAACTCACCATAAATTGAAAATATCTTATGTTAAACACATAATCTTTTACATATCAAAGTTTAACCACACAGTCCACCAGAAAGTTCTGGTGACTTCCCTCATGATTGTGTGGCTGAGAAAGCTCCAATTTTCTGCTGTTGCCCAGTGTTGAAAGAGTCTCAATCTTCAAAAAGATCAAAATTTAAAAATTGCAATACTGACTGTACTGAACAGTTTTTGCCTTTGCACCATTATAAACTTGAAAATTGGTTACAACAAACCATCATGGTGGGGATGACCCACATCCATTGGTGTGTGCGGGTGGTAGTATGTATCACCTTGTTGTCTAACAGCATATTTCCCTAATGACAATGACATTGCTGTTAAAAACTTAATTAAGAGAATGAACAAACTATAAAATGAGAAAAAAAAGTATCCAATCACAGACTAGTGTCTAGAATATATAAAAAACTCTTAAATCTCACTAGTAAAAAAAAAAAGATCCAATTAGAAAATTGTCCAATGATAGAGAAATTTCAATAAAGGAAATATAATAGTACATGAAAAGATGTCCAAGGTCATTAGCCACTAGGAAAAGCAAATGAAAACCACAGTGCAATATTACTGCACTCCTTTAAAAGGGCTAAAGTGAAAAGTGACACGATACCTTGGTAAGGATGTGGAGAAATTAGATCATTCACACTGCTGATTGTGATATGAAGTGGTACAGCCACTCTGAAAAATAGTTCGGCAGTTCCTAAAAAAATTACATGTTCAATTCCTATATAACTTAGCAACTTCACTTTGAGGAATTTATCCTAAAGAAAACTATGTTCATGCAAAAACGCGTACGTCATGTTCTCTTGTAATAGTCAAAAATTGGAAACATTTAAAATGTTTTCAATAGATTATTGGTTAAATAAATTATTGATATCAATGCATACCACTGCATACTACTCAGCAATAAAAAAGAAAAATTGTTGATATGCTCAACAATTTAAGTTAATCTGCAGAAACTAATGCTGAGTGGAAAAAGTCCAATTGCAAATGGTCACTTGAATATTTCATTTATAAAACACTCATAAAATGATAAAATTGTAGAACTAGAGAATAGATTACTGTTTGCAAGAAATCAACAGTGATGTGAGAGAAAAGAAGTGATATGGCTATAAAAAGACAAAGAAGGATTTTGGTAGAGATGTAAATATTCTATATTTTGATGCTGTCAATGTCAGTGTCTTGGCTGTGATAGTGAACTAAAGTTTTGTGACATGTTACCATTGGAGAAAACTACAAGAGATTACATGGAATCTCTTTGTGATGATGAAAGTATTGCCCATCTTATTTTTGCCTTTGTCAAAATGTTGGTTGTGACTTTGAACTGTACTTTTGTGAGGTGTAATCAATTTGAAAATTAAGTAAAGAATACATGGAATCCCTTTGTATTATCTGCTACAACTTCAGGTCAATACAATGATTTCAAAATAAAAGTATTTAACTTTAGAAAACAATTGACCAGGAGTGTAATAGTTTATTTCTAGATTCTGAATTCTGCTCCATTGACCTAGATATTTATCTTTATGCAAATTCCATATTTTCTTAATTATTGTGGTTGTATTGTAAATTGTAAAATTTGAGAGGATAAGTGCTCTTGTTTTGTTCTTATTTTTCAAAATTGATCTGACAATTCTAGTTCTTTGGCATTTCCATAAAAAATTTAAGGTCACCTTATCAATTTTTACAAAAAAAATTCCCAGGATTTTGATAGATTTCTTTGAGTCTACAGAACACTTTGGGAAGAATCAAAGTGCTATTTCTTCTATCCCATAAACATGAAATAATCACCTATTTAATCAGCTTTTCCTCAGTGTACATTTTACAAGTCACACCTTATTTTGTTCTGCTTATTTTTATTTATTCTTTTTGATTCTATTATGAATGAGGTTGTTTTGTTAATTATATTTTTAGAGTGTGCATTGATCATGTTTTAAAAATTGATCTGGTACTGTAAACTCAAATTTTGTAAGCTAACCAACTTCACTGTTTCTAGTAACTTTTGTAGATTTTTATGAATTTTTACATATAAGAAAATAAAGTTTGAACACAAAATATAAAAGTAACTTTTCCTTTTCCCTTTCAAACCTATTGAATTATTATTCTTGGTAAATTGTGCTACTAGTATGCTATCTTACACTAAGAACTTAGAAACAGGGAGAATCAAGAATCAGGAATTAAATTAATAATCAATGTGGAATAGATCAGAGCAAGAATATTCAAAGGTAGCACAAACGAGTGAATGGCCCAGGGCCAACTGGTTTGATGGAAATGGAATGGATATATTAATGTCCCTAATGGGCAGTCCACAGATGTCAGCCAGAGACAGAGAAAACTAGGAGTCACAGAGGCAGTGTTAGCACTGTCCATCCCAGTACTGCCCAGGAAGGATTCATGTTGCAAAGATAGGACATGGCTAGTCTGAAGACTAAACTTATCTTCACTGTAGAAGTAGGTGTATCCTGCTACCTTGTCTTCATACATTAGACTGTCCAGTTTTTATAATTAATTCCTCCACTTTGATGCCATATATACCAATCACCCATCAAGTTGATTGCAATTTAGCTTCCTATATTGCTTGCCTTTGAGAAACAAGTTAGCTAGCAACAGCATGCAAGTGTCCCCTCAGCTTTCTCTTTCTAAATTGGTACATCAGCATTCTGGCAAAAACACAAATATGGGACAATGTAGGATAAATTGGAGTCTCTGAAGAGGGTCTGAAATCAGGAAGATAAGCAAGCAGCTGTGTCAGCAGTCAGTTGGTAAAAAGTTCTTCAATAATGGCATGGCAGGAAAAAAAAGAAAAGAGAAGAGAAGGGGAGGGGAAGGGAGGGGAGGGGAGGGGGAAGGAATGAGGGGGAGAGGAGGAGAGACGGACAAAAGGGAGGGAGGGAGAAAGAAAGAGTGGTATGAAAGACACCATGTTGGAGACAATTGGCAGGACAAAGCATCTTATTGGATGTGGCATGGGAAAGGTATAGGAACCAAGGAGCCTCTGGAATTTTCAGTCCCAGAGAATGAATAAATGACAGTCATAAATAGAGGGCAGAAAATCAGGAAGGGAAGACAGTAGGAGAATGAGATAACTGATGAGTTTATTAAGACAGGCTGGATTTGAGAGATGGCAAAACACATTAGTGGTCACAGAAGTGGCTTACTAAAACTATAGACCCTATGACCCCAACTCAGATACATAATATTAGAAATTTCCAAGAATAGGCTCAGGAACTGCCATTCTAATAAGTTTCTCTGTTGGTTCTTATGATCAGACAAGCTTCATCAGAAAATATCTAACACTGAATCAGGCAACTTTCTGGAAACCATGGAAGGCACAACGGATGAGCAGATCAGAAGACAAAGGACTTAGGAGTAGCTGACTGGGGCATTATCAGTAACCAAAAAAAATGTTTTCCTGAAATAGATAAATCTTTAAGGAAGAAAAAAAGGAGTCAAAAAAGAAATAGAAATTGAAACACTGGGCAGGAGGTGGAGAGAAGATTGATGTTCGGGAAAACAACTTGACAGACATTTCCCAACTCAGAAATGTAATTGCTCCATGATAGCAAACAACATGATTTGGTCACATTTCTCCCTGTCTCTCTAGCAAATATTTGGCATTTCATAGCCTTTTTTCTTTAGTTCATTGATGTATAAATGACTCAGAAATGGAACACAGGGAACAGTTAAAGGGGCTAACCTCAGAAAGGTTGGTGGTTTCTTACTCTTATGCTGCAAGAAAGAATTAAGAGTTGCCTACAAATATCTTAAGGAACAGAAGCAAAACAATGATAGTATTTAATGAACAGAATTTTTTTAGTTACCTAAAAAAGATGGTCATCTATTTAGAGAGAAATGTTGAGAAATATAATAATACAACAATCATAAATAAATGTATACATTTGTATTCTTTTTCAGTGTAACTTCTCTGTTGGTATTTTTAGATGAACTGAAGTAGGAACTCTTTTAGAAACAATCAAAAATTTGTCCCATCAGTAAAACTGTCCCATTTGTGATTTCAAAATTACAAATTAGAAGATCAACAAGCCATAAACTCTTAATTTCTTTTAAGAGAGGGAAGGGTAATAGTAACTTGGCTAAAAGTAATAGCAGCCACTGATCACTATGGAAGCCAAAGTACTTTTTTTTGATACAAAGTCTCATTATGTAGTTCAGACTGGCCTTGCACTTGCTTGTGTAGCCCAGGGTAGCCTCAAACTCATGGCTATCCTCCTGCCTCAATCTCCTGAGTGCTGGAATTACAGGAATGTGCCACCACGTCAGACCTTAAATACATTCTGGCAGTGATTAAGGAGGGATATGGAAATTGATCAGATTCTCCACATTTGCTTTCATGCATAAAAAGGCAAATTGCAGATACTCTCTGAGATCTTTGCCAGGGATAGCCTAATGGAAGGCAATGCTGTAAGGCTTCTACCTGATGTTTGGTTGAAGCCAGCACTTAATTCAAACTATGATCCTACTAGAAGCAGGCAGGAGTGCTGCAATGTTATTATATAAGAGCTTGAACAAATACAGAAGGACAGCGAAGCTGAGCAACTCAGGATCAAGATACTGAGTTCAAAAAACTTTAGCACATCTGCTGTCAGCAGCTGATACAGCTGCCGCAGCTGTGCTATCTCCATGCATACCCCAATAGGCTAGCCACTCAAACTCTAAGGCATAACCCCGGCTTGAACACTTTAGGAGGGAGTATTAACTTAGAGATGGAAAAATCATAATATATCTCAAATAACTCCAGAAATTTAGATTAAATAATAGGTGTGCTGCATTTAAGACAGATTTGTATTTGTTGCCAGCTCAAGTGAGTTATCAATAGGTTATGAAATTTGTGTAACTTACATGGTTTTACTTTTCTATAGAATCATTCTATTTGCTTATGATTGCACCAGAGTATGATTGGTAAAAGGAGTAGCAAGCCACTGCTGACAAATCCTCCAAGGAATAAAGACCATGTGGGACTCCTGAAAACTGAAGCAACTCAAAGAAAGACAATAAGGTACGTTCTAAACATGCCTCACATTGGCACTTTCAGATAATGCTACATTTCAGCTATGTGTCCTTAGGAGTGTTACAGGAAGCGACACCCATAATGCCACCAAAAGATAGTTAACTGTCTATTGTTGTGTGAGAGCATAATAAAAGAGGGAATATGGCACTAAAAGAAGTGAAGAGATGGATATAAACTGTCCTAGCTAAAGCAAAAAGAATATGCTACCTTGACTGAGGGCAAATTTCTTATCATGAAAACATTCTTCTAATGATTGTTTTATTACTCTAAGCTGTTTCAATGCAGAATTTTCTACAGAAAGTCCTTCTGGACCTCATTGCAGTACAGAAAAGTTTACATTTGTAATCTCATGTAAAAGTCATTGGAATTCTAATGAGTTAATTCTAATCTACCATTTCCAGTACAACGCATGGTGAGAATAAAGATACAAGGGCGTATTTGTAATTATGGGGAGCCAAGGTGGGGTGGGGTCCTAAGTCTAGTAAGAATAATGGCTTACTGGAACAAAGGCCTCAACTCAGGGCCAAACCTAGGTTCTATTAATACATAAAGAGGGGAGGCTCAGGGACAAGTGACTGAGAGAAAGGGAAGTACATGACTTCTGTGAGCTGGGTTGGTTAGGAGGCCTGAAATTGCCTCTATAATATGCAAAGAGAGAGAGATGCACAAAGAATAACTGGCATATCGCAGATTGGGACAGTATCTAGTGTTTTGGGGTCGGTGTTTCAGTTTTGATGTGTAATCGTCCCGTCCTGAGATATCATAGCCTCTTTTCTGGAGTTCAATCTCAGCTGACAGTGTGATGTCTCTCAGCCTATCTCACACATACTACTTGGAAGATACAGGAGAGGTATCACTGACCTGTTGTATTGCTTTAAAAACTATACATGAGCACCTTGATTAGACCCATTTGCATTGCTTAAAGCCAATTGAGGGGATAAAGACAAAACTTAGCCAGACCTACACATATCAATACACAGAAATAGAGCCAAGTTTAGCAAAAATGGAACAATTGCTCTTCTTTCAAGGAGTCCTGGTGGTCTGCCATAATCTTCCACTTTAGATAAGAGAGGAGAAAATTCATTTACAATAAAAAACATGCATTCTGTTTGATGTTTGGATTTAACCAGCCTACATAGGCCATAGACAACACTTAGCATTCTGATATAGAAGAATGAAGCTCTCAACCTACTAGATGTCCTATACAAGTTCATGGTCTCTAAAATTGACGAATGAATTTTAGGAACAATGGAAGTTAAGAGCAAAATATATTTATTGAGAGAAAGAAAGCTTCTGTCTGAGAGAGAGACAGAAGGAGTTCTGAATGGGTTGCCAAAGACTGTCTTTTCTAGGGACTTAGAGCAAAACCACAAAGTAAGGCAGGTCCAAGATGGGGAAAAATGGAAACTCACAAGACAGAGGGCATGAGGTGGGACACAACTATGGTCAACCAATATTACAAGTGTAATTGCTCAGGTAAAATTGATTAAATCGGGATCAAATGGGGAAGTGAGTCATGCAGCAAGTGAGCATAAATACAGAGCAGGGCCTTTGGCTGTAGGGGATTGGATTAGTGACTCTTGACTTCCTCAGGGTGATAGAGATCTATTTAGAATATCAATCCTTAGGATGTGGGTGTATTTGTTTCATCTTTTATCTTGAGGTCTGGCCCACAGCAGAGGTCTCCCCCACAGTTGCAAGGTATCTGGCCTTCTGCACTGGTTCCTTTGAGGGCCTAGCCCTATGTGACAGCATATAATATTTCTAACTCAGTGCCCTGTAACGATTTGAACTAAATAATAATTTCTGAAAGATGTGATAAGAGAGATGAACTCTTTTGGGCTGCCATCATGGAGGCTTCCTGCCAGTAACCAACCCAGGTCTGGGAGGCAGCAGCCAGTCCCGATCCTGCGCACACTCCAGCCACCATCATGGAGGCTCCCCTCCTCCAGTAGCCAGCATAGACTGGCAAAAGCAGCAGCCAGCCCTGCACCAGCACACCCAATGGCCACCATCAGATACTTGTAGCCAACACTAGCCAGGAGAACCAAACAGTCATGCTCCAGAGAAATTGTAGCCAACGCAGGAAGTGCCAGGGACCCAACTACCCACATCTGCAAGAACCCAGGAATATGTCAAGATGAAGAAGCAAAAGGCAGTCTCAGGCTTCCAACCCAAGCAGAGCCAGTATGGGAAACATAAATATGGAAGAAATTGGGAGTTGCACATCTAAAGTTTCCGAAGTGATGGCAACTGAAGTAAGAAACAACTTCATGAGGCTACAAAAGAAATTAGAACAAAAATACTATCTCAGGTAAAAGAAGAAATGAAAAACATGATAAAACAATTGCTAAGCACCTCTAAAGAAGACACAGATGACAAAATGGAGGAGCATAGAAAAATGAGAGAAATCTTGAATGGACAACATAAAAAAGATTTAGAATACATGAAACAGAGTCAAAGAGATATCCAGGAAATTAAAAATTGACCATGGTTCCAGGAACAGCAGCAGAGGGGGATTACCAAGCAGGGCAGACAATTGAATAGAGGGGAAAAGTAGGCAGCCAATGGCAGGAAAATAGCATGGCAGAGATGAGCCAGTGCATGTAGGCCACAGCCATTAATGTAGATGGCCTCAATTCATCAATAAAAAGAAACACAAGGAGAGTGGATCAGGAGATAGGATCCATCAATATGCTTTATACAAGAAATACATTTAAGTCACAAGGGGGCTCATAGACTGAAAGTCAAAGGAGAGAGAAAGATGCTCTATGTGACAGGGAACCAAAAGAAATGGGGGTAGTTTGCCCATCAGCTGAAGAGTGGATAAGAAAGACATGGCATTTTTATACAATGGAAACCTACTCAGCTATAAAGAAAGATAACCTCAAGGCTCTTTTAGGTAAATGGATACAACTTGAGAGCATGCTCATGGGTGAAATGGTTCAGAGTCACATGGGTGAACATTGTGTTGTCTCCCTAGTACAAAAAATTAAAGAAGTTAGTGGGATCCAAAATGCACAATAAATATTGTGAAAGTGAAAGGGGAGGAAATGTCTAGAGGGGGAAGGCAGTGGTCATTGTTAATCTATTATTGTGTTTTGAAACCCTGTATTGTTTTCATTGTTCTGTTTAGTCTGGTTTTATTCTGCTTTGTTGTTTGATTCTATTATATTTGATGGCATGGACAGTTATCTCAACGATAACAAAATATATTATGGTAGCCATTATTGATTTCCTATTATCCTGTTTCAAAGCCCTGTATTGCTTTCATTGTTTTGTTTTGATTGATTTTATTCTATTTTGTTTTGTTTGATTGTATTGTGTCTGATGGCATGGGCAGCTACAACATGACAAGAGGCCTAATGGTAGCCACTGATGTTTTCCTATTGTCTTGTTTTGAGCTCCTGTACTGCTTTCATTGTTTTATTTTGATTGGTTTTATTCTATTCTGCTTTCTTTGGTTTTGTGGTGCCTGATGGTATGGGCAATTATTTTAAAGACAACAAGATTTTGGGATTTAGCTCAGTGGCCTAAGCACCTGCCTGGCAAGTGCAAGGTCGTGAGTTCAATCCCTGGTTCCATAAAAGAAAGAAAAAAAGTTAGAAGATAACAAGTGGCATTATGGTAGCCATTGTAGATTTCCTTTTATCTTGTTTTGAAGTCCTATACCATGTTCATTGTTTTGTTTTGGTTGACTCTATTCTGTTTTATTTCATTTGGTTTATTCTCTTAAAAAAAAAAAGAAATGAACTCTTTCATATGGTGTATTGCTTAAAAGTTAAATATAAATTAAATTCTTGTTCATTAAATGCAGTAGTGTCTTGTTATCCATGGCTTTGCTTCTTCTGATTTTAGTTGCCCAAGGTTCAAAAATACTAAGTGGAAAATTCCAGAAATACACAATTCATAAATTTTAAATTGTGTGTTGTTCTGAGTAGCATGATAAAATCCTATGCCATCTTTTTTGGCATGAATCAACATTTCAGTCAGCATATCTACATTGTATATGCTACCCACCCACAGTCACTCACTAGCCCTTTCAACTATCAAATCTATTATCATGTATCATAGGACTCGTACTCAAATATCCTTGACTGCACTTAATCGTTACCAAAATATGTAAGAGTAAGGATACTGGTGATTTTTATAATCCAGTGAAAAGTTGTAAAGTGTTTCCTTTAAGTGAAAAGATGAAAATTCTCAATTTAAGGAAAGAATAAAATCATATGCTGAGGATGATAAGTTATTGTTGCTCTTACTGTGTCTAATTTAAAAATCAAACTTTATGCTAGGTATGTGTATAAAGGGGGAAAATAACAAATACAGGCTTTGGTACTACTTAATTTTCTGGCATTCCCTAAGAACTTATTCCCCTCTAAAGAAAGAATAGGGGAACTATAGAACACTTAAATGAGGAAAGCTCTATGGTAAATTCTTTTGTAGGTAAAACAAATTCTTTTGATTAAAAATAACATGGTTAAGGATGTAGTTCATAGTACAGCACTCTCCTAGCACATGTGAGGTCCTGTGTCCAATATCCAGTATTGCCCCCAAAAAAAGGGAGCAAAGAAACTATTTCCTCATCTATCATTTATTAATTCATAAGTTATATGTGTAGTGTACTTAAATCTAGGAAACATACACTTTTGTCTACCAAATTGTATTCTCTTGCTCCTTAACCAGTAGGAGTACTAAGCCCCCACAGCTTCTGTTAAGGGAGGCTGTTTCTCCTGGCAGCAAGAAACTGCTGGAATATGAAGGTGTCCTCGAAAGGATGGAGAGGGCATTCAAGTACCGCATCTAAAGAGCAAGTAGAAGCTCTGACAGAAGGAAAAGCAAGGACCAGGGATGGAAGGAAGCCCAAGGGACTCGGGAACTTTAAGCATACAGTCCTAGAGTGGAAAATATGTTGTGTCACCAGTGTGTCATGGTTATAGTGAAGAAAATAGCACAAGTTATACATAAATACTAGGCCATAGGTAGAGTGGTTTATAAAGCTCAGGGCTGGAAAAGATGAATATTTTGATGTATTCCTGGAAGTTGAAGATGGTCCTTGTATACATGGTCGAAAGATGTCTCATATTAAAAACCAATTCCACACAGGAAAAACCAGTGCATGAAATATGAAAGCCTGAAGTGTAGCATAAGCCTTAAATGTCTGACAGAAACACTACAGTTGTGGCCAAGCTTATAGTTAGGATGCCATGCTCATACAAAATTCTCAGAATACAAGGAAATAACAGCTCACTTTCCAGCTGGAGAGAAGATATACAGGACAACAACAACAAGAAACAGCTAGAAAAACACAAAATATCCCCCAATCAACCATAAGAAAAGAATCTAGGTGAGAACTGAGTCACAGAGACTCACGTGGGACAAAGCACATGTCTGAAGATCTGGGCCCCAAAGGAAAGGGTCATACTCTCCCAGGAAGGTTGAGGCAGGGCTCTGATGTCACTTCAGGTCCCACACAGGAACAATTCACAGAAGCTAATAACCTCTTCCTGCTGGGGAATATCTATAGTAGGCTGATTTGGATTTTGAGGTTTAGCTTAAGTGGTACCCACACCCTTAACTGTCATATTCCTCTTTGTAAGTATTTTTAGAGCCTCTATTGCATCTGAAAATGTAGATTAGTTTTGTAGGTTTCTTACTCATCTTTCTGAAGGTTATGTTTATTTGCCGTGAAAGGGTCTGAACTATTTATACGCCACCCTACTGAATTTTGTCCCCAATCCCCAAACACACACATAAATCCATATATTGAAGCCAATTCTCCAATATATTAGGAGAGATAGCCTTTAGGAGGTGATTAGGTCATGAAAGTGCAGCCCACATGGATAAAATTAGTGTGCTTCTGAAAGGAATCTCAGAGGCTCCTCTTCTACTCTTCCACTGTGCAACACTACAGTGAGAAGATGGCCATCTTCCTTACACAGGAAACTATAAATACAATTATCTTTTCTTTTAGCAACCTAATCTCTATCTCATTGAATTTTCAGTCACCTAAGCCCAAAATATAAATCTCATGTGTGCCATGGTCTAGCAAGACCTGCCATGGCCAGTGTTTCAGCAGCGTTGGACCTGCCTGAAAAACGAAACATGAAATAACTTTTTGTTTTTTGTTTAATAAGCAAAGGTATGTTTATTGTGATTAAATAGACATAACACAAAATTTATCATCTTACCCATTGTGAGTCCCTAGTTTCGTGGCATTCATTATACTCATACTGTGAAACCATCACCACCAGCTATCTCCAGAGCGTCTCGTCTTCCTCACCTGAAACTCTACCAGTGAATCAGTGACTTCTCCCAGTGGCCCATAGGAACTACCATTCTTTCTTCTTTTTTCTCCATGAATTTGATGATTCTAGGTACTCATGTAAGTGGAGGTCCCATTGTTTTTGTTCCATCATTATTGGATTATTTCACTTAGTATAGTGTCTTTAAGGTTCATCCATATTATACAATGTGTCATATTTTTCTTCATTTTTTAAAGGTTGAAGAATATTTCATTGTATGTATATACCACATTTTCTTCATCTGTTCATTCTCTGATGAACACTTGGGTGGCTTCCAATAGCCTATTTTTATTATAAAGATCATTTATTCCACCAACGGAGGTACACTGAGATTCTGTCTCTACCATTCCAAATATGTGAGTCCTATCATGTTTGATTCATACAGGGTGTCTTCAAAGCCTTCACTAGGTGTCTTGGTTACTTTTCTCTCATTGCTGGGACAAACACATGACACCCAAAGTGAAGCAAGGAAAGGTTTATTTAGCTTACGGTTTCTGGAGATTTCAGTCCATAATCTGCTGGCTCCAAGACGGGGTGGCATGGCACTGGGGCAACACTTCAAGGCAGCAGCCAGAGTAAAGGGGAAAACGTGAGCCTCTTCTCTATCCCTTATATTGTACACAGGACACCTACCGCCTTTAGGGCAGGTGTAGCACTCACAAAATCTCTTTGCCCTCCTTTTCACAGGATGAGGATATTTACAAAGAACCCTGGCTCCCTGCTGAACCTCTCAGTTAAATTTCTAAACTGTTCAAGCTGACACAATGTATCAACCATAACACTGTGTAACATCCTTCTGGAAGACCCTGCAGGCCCCTCAGCACATCTGTGATCCCTCCCAGCTTTGAATTTTGACCAGAGCCTGGTTATGGTAAAGCCCTTCTTACACTTGAGAACTCAATTTAAAAATCACTTGCTGGGGATGTGACTCACTGGTAAAATTATGTCTTGAAATTAAAATATCCCCCAAAAGCTATGTGCTGGAGTTTGGTTGCCAGCTGATGGGCTCTAGGAAATCAATTGGATCTTAAGAGTTCTAACCTTATCAGTGGGTTAATCCATTTATACTTTCACATTTTAATGGCATTACTGGGAGGTGATGGAAATTTAGGAGGTAGGGCCTAGTTAAAAGGAATGGGTCATCTGGATACTGTATTTTGTTCTCAGTCTTGTCCTTTTTTACTCTTTCAGGATCCTGGGTGTCAGGAGGTGAGCAGCTTTCTCTGTCATGCCCGTCTGCCTTGATGTTTCTGCTTCTTCACAGCCTGAAAGTAATGGAACCCTCCAACCATGGTCTGAGACCTTTGAAATGCTGAGCCAAAATAAACTTTTCCCTCTTTGAATTATCTATAATATTTACATCAGAGTGGCAAAAGCTGACTGACTCACCTAACATGTATGTGGCCCTGCTTCAATCTCCTGCACTACAATTTTTTTTTAAATCAGTTGGACATAGTTGTGTGCATCTGTGATCCTAGCACTTTGGGAGGCTGAGGCAGGAGGATCATGAGTTCAAGCGCAGCCTGGGCAATTTAGCTACTTAGCAAGACCCTGTATCAAAATAAAAAATCTATAACAGAGAGGGGATGTTAACTCAGTAAGAAAGCTCTGAGTTTAATCTCCAGTGCTACAAAAGAAAGAAAGAAGCAAAGAAAAAAGAAAAGAAAGAAAGAGAAATCAACTTCTTTTTCCTGCAAAGTATGTGGTATTTCCAAAGCTCTTTGTGCAGTACAACAACCCCAGTCATGACAAATAGTATTTTAATTATGAGTATTTTTTTCCCTATGTAAAATTGGCTCATCCATACTGTATATAGAAGCCTCCAGGACTTAGTTTAATAACTGCTACATAATTGTTACTCAATGAATATTTTTAATATGAATTAATAAAAACTTTGAATTTTCTTTTTTTTCACTGTTGTCCAAAACTGAAAAATTAGAAATAATGCATTGTAATTTCCATTCTCTTTCCTCCAAAATAGCCAAGACTGTTTCTCCCCCTCCATTTCAATATAAAGCTGTCAGTGAATATGAGAAGTTGATATCAAGTAAGGATTAGACAATTTAACAAAAGAAAGATTCCAAAGAGACAGAAAAGGAGGAGGAGCAATGACACGCTGGCATAGCAACACCGTCTTCTCACACTGCTTTCTTCTGTCATTTTCAAGGGCGCCTGAGTACAAGGTTTCAACTCAGAGGACTGTAAGGATTAGATCTTTATACACAGCTGACCCACATAGAGAACAGAGAGCATGTGACTTACTTTGCAGACTTCCATCTCCTAGTGACTTCAAATACAAAACAGCAGCTCTCTGAAAAGCTGGAGCTGGCAAGATAACACATGGGGGCAGTATATCAAAAGAGAGCTTCTGACAAGTAGCAAGTGAATGCAGCTCTCTCAAGGCAGAAAAATGCTAGTTTATTTCCTCAAGGAGGCTTTTACAGCAATACATATAGAGATTAAATAAACCTTCCTGCCCATCGGCCACCTTAGATACTCCTTCAAAGTTTCAATTGCTGTTTTAAAATATTGCAAATGTTGGTGCAATTTACCATAACAAGCAAGAATGTAGCATTAGAAAAGAAGTGTTTAAATTACAAATAAGAAGTGCAGGTATATATATGTGGTGAAAAGACATAAGAAATCACATTGCTACAGTCAATAATTTTGTTTCATTTTTCTAACTAACCCAATTTATCCACATACAGAAAAATAGCATGCTTTTAGTCAAACCTAACCTATCAATATATATTTAAATACGTGCATTAATTTGTCTTACTATTGAAAGAAATAATATGACAGAGCTGACATTTGTCCCTTTCTGCACCACCGGGGAGCGACATAGAAGAGCTTCAACTGCCACTGTTTGAAGAAAGGGAGATTAAGTTTGCAATTCCTCAAGCCTCCCAAAACAACAAGTCTACTTTTAAGCTACTTTACACATTGATCAACTGCCAAAGAGTTTCCAAGACTTCAAAATGTTTGAAAATAACCATTATGGAAAGCAGTGTGAAGGTTCCTTTAAAAACTAAAATTCCCAAGACTGGATCACAGTATGGAGACAGAAGGCAAATAAACACTGCACCCCTAGCCTATTACTAAAAGCAAAAGTGTTGCCCAGAAAGAAAAAATTAACATAAACTCTGTAGCTCCATTAGCTCTTAGTTAATTTAAAAATCGCTAATATTGGAGGCCACTGGGCTGACCAATGCATTATTAGTGTCCCACTAGCTTTGTTATAAGTAGGATAACACTTCTGATGTACAGGTTATGGTAACAGTTGCTTAGGTTACTTTGCAGAAATTTGGAGGTCTTTTTGCCCAAACACTTGGGACTTCAGATATCTGATAGGTGACTAAAATGGGATTAAAGGTTTTATATCTCTGCCTATTTGTGTCTGTCCTTCTTGCTGTCTTAAATTTGGGTCGAATTCTACTTAATTCTACTATAAGCAGACCTGTTGATCACTTTTAAAAATATTTAGTCCAGGACTGTCAAAGAGGATTATCCAGTCCTTGTGTTTTTCAGCAGCCCAAGTGCTGAAAAGCCTTCAGCACTATCATAAGGTCTGGATGCTTATGCAAGACGATGATGCCAGTTGTAACAGTAAGTCAGCAGCAGTTCCTGAGCAAGTTGATCCCGTTAGCCCACCAAGTATAAGGCCAGAATGTTTATGCACAACAAGAAGAACATCTTTTGAAAGTCTGCCCATTCCTAATGGAACATTACCAGGTTAGCCTACCTCAACAAAGCAATAAAAAGCAAACCTTTTCCTTTGCTGAATGAGCGGCCTCTTTGGTCAAGCGTGAGCTCCCTTCTTCTCAGAGAATAAAACCCCAATAAAGAAGCTTTACATTTCCTGTATTGTGCATAATATATGGCTCCATCTCAGTTCTACTGTTTTCATGCCATAAGATCCCACTATCAGGTAACGATCTCACCACTGGGTATATATCCAGAGGCAGGGAAATCAGTGTGTCAAAAAGAAACACCTGCACTCCTATGTTTATTGCACCATTACTCACAATAGCCAAGAGAAGGAGTCAAGCTAACTGTCTATGAATAGATGCATGGATAAAAAATGATGTGATTTACACAAAAAATGGAATACTATTCAGTCATAAAAAGGAGTAAATGTTTTCCTAGATGACATTATGTGAAGTCACATAGGAGACATAGAGAAATATAAAAAGATAATTGTCATAAAATTTTACTCATTTGTCATGAGCATGAGAGAGAGAGAGAGATCTCACAGAACTATAGGATAGAACAGGGCTTACTAGAAGCTGAGAAAGGGAGTAGTTATCAAGTATAAAATAATGGTTGGATAGGAGTAGGAAATTCTGGTGTTCTACTGTACAATAGAACAACTACAGTTAATAACAATATATTGTACATTTCAAAAGAATTAGAGGATTTTAAATGCTCTTACCACAAAGAAATGATAAATGTTTGAGGTGGTAGACATGCTAATTACCCTGAGTTCATCATTACACAATGTATACATGTACTAAAGTATTACATACACCATAAATATGCCTACTGAAGTATTACACACCCCATAAGTATACATAACTGTCATGTGCCAATTCAAAGCAAAGAAAACTCCTTTAAAGCTTGAAAATCACTATATTAAAATAATGAAAACCTAACAGCATTTTATGGAAAAGAACAAAAGCTCAGATTTAGGAAACTAGGAGACGGTAACCTAGGTTCTGTGACATGCTTGACATGCAACACTGGAGAAACCACAAAACCTTTCTGAGTCTTAATTTCCTTATCTGAAAATTGATACCATAGATAAGAATCTATAATGCATGTCACCTGAAAGATTCTGAAATACAAATGAAGTTCTAGGTTTCATAGGTATACAAACACAATCTCTACTTGACATGCTTTTAAAAGAATTTTTATTCATAATATAGTAGTAAGGACAGTCCATGTCATTGATGTAATGTGGAAGGCATCTATCTTCAGATAGATGTCTTGGTTAATTGATGGCTGATCTCAAGGCTTTCCTTGAAGTTCACCCTTGTTGTTTTGGGTTGCCTAATTAGCAACTGTGAATGTATAAACTAGACCTCCCACTCAGTTTTCTTTACTTATTATGATTCAATTATGTGGTTCATTGAAACAGAGATTCCTTGTAACCCAAGATTATTAAGAGAGTATGAACTCTAATTCATAATTCAAAAATCATAAAGATATGATTGGATAAAAAGATGTTTGCCCACAAATCTAATACTGTTCCACATGTCTTTTTCTCCATGTCACCCATAAAATCTTGAATGTTTTGCTAAGTAAAAATAATACATTTGCTGTGTTTAGATATATCATATATAAATCAGATAAGTAAACATTAGAAAACACTAGGTGCCAGGTTTCCAGGCATATTATCTCATTAATTTTCATTAAAATTCCAAGAGGGGTGTGGTTGAGTGAACACACACACGTATATGTGTGTGGTCAAAAATGATCATAGAGATTAATTACACTACCTAGGATTATGCTATGTAACAAGGAGGTGTCAGTGATCTGAAATTAACCATAGGTTTTTAAATCCTGTTCATTATTCCACCTACTACATTCTTTCTCTTGACACCAGAGCTTTCTACTGAGAATAGTTGGTAGCTCTTGCATCTACTAAGTGCAGTGCAGGGCTTGTGGGGGAAAGGGGAATTTTTACACATGGAGTTCTTGCTCCACAGGCAGGGGGCAATGAGGTGGGACAATCCAAAAACTACACACATGGCCTGCCTGAAGTATCAACAACAAAGCAATTGAATGAGGCTCTAGAAAAAAATCAAATCAGAAATACTTTCTCAGATAACTACAGAGATGGTGTCCACAATAAAAACCATGCTTAGTCTATCTGCTCTCCAGAGCAGATATGGACCAAAAAGAAAAAAAAATAGAGGTGCTTAAAAAATGATGGAAGCCATGAATGCACAGCA
Source organism: Cuniculus paca (assembly GCA_004365215.1). Classification (NCBI taxonomy): domain Eukaryota; kingdom Metazoa; phylum Chordata; class Mammalia; order Rodentia; family Cuniculidae; genus Cuniculus; species Cuniculus paca. The sequence continues at coordinate 6,944 of RJWT010003596.1, read as the reverse complement.
TAGGAAAGACATGGAATCCATAAGGTCAATTCAAGCAGATATTCAGGAGAATAAAAATTCCATTGAAACTATCTACAGCAGATTAAGCCAATGTGAGGACAAGATCTCAGATATAGAAGACAGACTTGTAATTAGCCATTCTCTGAGCATCTATTGGGAGGATAACAGTGTGCAATATAGCAAATATGGGGTATCTCCTTCTATCTTGTTTTTTAAATTCAATATTGTTCTTACTGTTTTGTTTTGTTCTGATTGTTTTACTTTATTCAATGTTCTGTTTTGATTGGTTTTAATCTGTTTTGTTTGGTTTCATTTTGCTATATCTGATAGAATGGATAACTATTGTGAAGATTACAAAATATACTATGGTAGCCATTGTTGCTTTCCTATTATCCTGCTTCAAAGTTCTGTACCAATATCACTGCTTTGTTTTGACAGGCCTTATTTTGTTCTGTTTTGTTTTGTTGGGTTTTATTATCTTTAAAATAAAAAAATAAAAACAGAACTCCAGTTAGCCATGATCTCAAAAAACCCCTACAGCCAGGCATATCAAAAACAAGATTCAAGAAATTCAACATGAGAATAGAATAGAATCTTAAAACCTATTAGGGAAAAGAAACAAATCACCTATAAAGGAAAGTCATTAGAATCACAGCCAACTTCTCAGCACAAACCCTCAAGTCAAGGAGAACTTGGAGTGAAGTATTTCAGATTCTAAAGGAAAACAACCTTCAACCCAGATTGCTCTATCCTGCAAAACTATCTTTCAAAACAGATGATGAAATCAGATAACATTTATGACAAAGAACATCTGAGGAAATTTATGACCATCAAACCACCACTCCAAAATATTTTGAAGGACATTCTAGAGAAAGATAACAAGGACTCCAACTCCATGAACCCCAGTAGAAGGAATCTACCAAGTAAGGGAAACAAGTAAACAGAAGGAGAGGAAAAAGAGAAGAGCCAATAATAGGAAAATAACATGACAAGCATAAGTAATACGTATCAGTTATAACCATCAGTATTAATGATCTTGATTCAACAATGAAAAGATATGGATAAAGAAGCAAGATCCAACAATAAGATGCATACAACAAACACATTTAATTCAAATAGAAATTCATAGACTGAAAGTCAAAGCATGGAAAACAATACTACATGCAACCAGAAAAACGCAAAGAGAATTTCAAGCCAAGACTGTTTAAGAGTTGTAAAGAATGTCACTATATCCTTGTGAAGGGAACAGCCCAAGAGGAAGAGATAACAATCCTAACTGTATATGCAACAAATACCAGTGCACTCAACTGTATAAAACGATATTGAGTATGAAAAATAAAATACACCCTAACACAAGTATTGGGGGATCTCAATACTCCACCATCACAAAAAGACAGATCAACTAGACAAAAAATCAACAATGAAATATTAGAACTGAACCAAAATTTCTAACAAATGGACTTAGTAGGTGTCTACAGAGTATTCCACTCCCAACATCAAAATACACATTCTTCTCAGTTGCACACAGGATGTGGTCCAAAATAGACCATATATTAACTTACAGAATATGCTTAAGTAAGTGCAAAGGAATTGAAATTATATACCACGCATATTATCAGACCACAGTGTAATGAAATTGGAAATCAATGGCAAAAGAAACCACAATAACTACATAAAGATATTGAAATTAAATAGCACCTTCCTGATCAACAAATGGATCACAGATAAAATTAAAGAAGAAATTAGACAGTTAATACAATAAAATGATAGTGACAATACAACATACTGGAACTTATGGGACACAATGAAAGCAGTCCTAAGAGGGAAATTTATAGCAGTGAATATGCATCTCAGGAAAACAGAATAAGTACAAATAAACAACTTAATGATGAACCTCAAACATCTAGAGCAAGAAAAGAAGGCTAAGCCAAAAGCTCATACAAGGAATAAAATTATAAAGATCGAGCAGAAATTAACACATTGGAGACTAAGAAAACAACGCAAAGAATCAATGAATCAAAGAGTTTATTCTTTGAAAGATTAAATAAAATTACAAACTCTTATCCAACCTTATCAAAAAATAGGAAATGCAAGACTCAAATCCTCACAGTTAGGAATGAAAAGTGTGAAATCACAATGGACCCTGCAGAAATTGAGATCATCTACACCTACTGCGGCACCGGAGATTGAACTCACAACCTTGCACTTGCGCTTAGACTGCTGAGCTAGATCCCCAGCCCTGTTTTTGAGACAGGGTCTCACTATGCCTTTCAGGCTGGCCTTGAGCTCACTTTGTAGCCCAGGCTGGTCTCGAACTCACAACGATCTGCCTGTCTCAGCCTCCCGAGTGCTGGGATTACAGGCGTGAGCCACCACACCCGGCTACTACACCTACTTTGAAAACTTGTATCCTAAAAAGTTGGAAAATGCAGAAGGGGACAGATTCCTAGATACACATGAATTACCAAAGATGAATCAAAAAGATATAAAATGCTAAATAAACCAATATGATTGAAATTGAAGTTGTAATTTAAAACCTACCAACAAAGAAAAGCCCAGGCCCTGACAGATTCACTGCTGAATTCTACAAAAAGTTTAAAGAAAACCTAACACTACTACTTCTCAAACTCTTTAATGAAATTTAGAGGTAAGCAATACTCCCAAATTCATTCCTGGAAGCAATCATTGTCCTGATAACAAAACCAGAGAAGGACCAACTAAGAAAGAGAACTAACAGCCAGTCTCCCTAAACACAGATGCAAAAATCCCCAATAAGATACTGTCAAGCAGAATGCAGCAAATCATCAAGAAGATTATACATCATTATCAAGTGGAACTCATCCCAGAGAAGCAGGGATGGTTCAACATATGTAATATACCATATTAGCAAAGGGGGAAAGGAGAAAAGAAGGAAAGGAAAATGAAAAAAGAAAAAGAAATATATATATATATATATATATATATATATATTAGTTAAAATAGTTATCATACTAATTTCTCTTAGTTCATTGAAAAGAAAGGTTTGGGCTAGCACTGCTTGGACAATTAAATGCCCATATCTTGTACTTTGAGTAACTAATTTAAAGATAGCAGTACACAATGTATTAACCACTGTTACCCTCCCATTATCTTGTTTTTAAATTTTGTGGGTTTTTTCTCTTTAAAATAAAAAAAAATCTGGAAGTTTATGACAATGGTGGGACAACTCATCAAAATCTCTGAGATATTATGAAAGCAGTTCTAAGAGGAAAATTCATCCCTACCAATGATCACATAACAAAACCAGAATAATCCCAGAGAAATATGAGAAATCTTATGAGAAATCTTAAGATACTTGAAAAACAACAACAAGCCAATCCCAAACCAAAATTAAGTTGGGAAATTAAAAAGAGATAGGAGAAGTCAATGAAATTGAGGCTAAAAAAGTACAAACAATCAGTGAATCAAAGACTTTGTTCTTTGGAAGAATAAATAAAACCGATAAGCCCTTAGTTAAATTTACCAAAACAAAAAGAAAAAGCCTCACATCAATGCAATTCAAAATGAAAAAGAGAAAATCACCATAGGCATTGTCAAAATCCAGAAGATGGCTACTGCTTTGAAAAATTGTATCATAAGAAATCAGCAAAGCTGGGCGTGGTGGTGCACTCCTGTAATCCCAGCACTTGGGAGGCTGAGGCAGGATGATTGCCATGAGTTCAAGGCCAGCCTGGGCTACGAAGTGAGTTCAAGGCCAGCCTGAACCATGTAGTGAAAGTCTGCCTCGAAAAAAAGACCAAAAAAGGAAGGAAGGAAGGAAGGAAGGAAGGAAGGAAGGAAGGAAGGAAGGAAAGAAAGAAAGAAAGAAAGAAAGAAAGAAAGAAAGAAAGAAAGAAAGAAAGAAAGAAAAGAAGCAAATTTTGAAGAAAAAGGCAGATTCCTAGACTTATCCAAATTATCAAAATTAACCCAAGAAGAAATATGTATGTTTAACAACCCTATAATACAGTAAAAAATTGACACAGTAATAAAGAATTTGTCAAGTAAATAAAGCCCAGAAGCTGATGGATTCACTGTCAAATTCTTTAAAACTTTTAGGGATCTCATATCACTGATATTCCTCAAGCTCTTCAAAAAAACTGAAAGGGACAAAGTGCTGTTAAACTCATTTAGGGAAGACAGTATAATCTTGATACCCAAACTCCATAAAGACTCAGCTAAAAAAAAAAAAAGTACATAGTAATTTCCTTGATGAACATAGATGCAAGAATCCTCAACAAGATGTTAGCAAATAGAATGCAGCACATCATCAAGATCATACATCACAATCAAGGTTTCATTCCAGAGATGCAAGGATAGTTCAACTTATGTAAGTCAATCAATGTAATAAATCACATAAACAGAAACAAGGTCAAACACCACATGATCATATCAATGGATACACAAGAGGCTTTTGATAAAATCCAACATCCATTCATGATTAAAAAAAGAAAGCCCTGAAGAAAACTGGTATACAAAGATATTACCTGAATGTGATAAAAGCTACTTAAGACAAACCAACAGCCAGAATCATATTAAATTGGGAAAAATTAAAAGCATTCATGCTAAAATCAGAAACAAGGCAAGGATGCCCACTATCTCTACATCTATTCAACATAGTACTTGAAACATTAGCCAGAGCAATTGGGCAAGAAAAGAAAATAAAAGAGATACATAAAGGAAATAAAAAGTTGAAATGAATATTATTTGGAAGTGACATGATACTCTACATAGAAAATTAGAAGAACTCCATCAAGAAAACTCTCAGAATTAATAAATAACTTCAACAATGCAGCGGAATACAAGAGCAACACACAAAAATCATTAGCATTTGTGTATACCAATGATGAACTTGATAAGAATGAAATTATGAAAACAATACCACTCACAGTAGCTTCAAGAAAAATGAAATACCTAGGAATTAACCCAACAAAGGAACTGAAAGGCCCTTACAAAAAAAAACTACAGTTCTCTGAAGAAGGAGATGAAGAAGACTCCAGAAAATGGAAAGATATACACTGCTCCAGGATAGGCAGAATCAATACTGATAAAATAGCCATTCTCCCAAAACTGTTGCACATATTCAGGCAGTCACAGTCAAGATACCAGCAGCATACAGAACTTCACAGAACTAGAGAAAATAATTCCAAAATTCATATGGAACTAAGACAGATCCAGAATAACAAAAGCAATTTGGGGCAACAAAAGCAAAGCAGGAGGCCTTACAATACCTGACTTTAAGCTATACTACAAAGCAATAGTGATGAAAACAGCATGGTACTGGAACAAAAACAGATACATGGGTCCATGGAACAGACTGGAGGATACAGAAAATTTCCCTGACACATTCAGCTATTTGATCTTTGACAAAGGGGCCAAAAGCCTATGTTGGAGGTAAGAAAGCCTATTTAATAAGCAGTACTATTTGTAAAAGATTTAAACAGGACTCACGTCTGTCACTGTCTACTAAATTAAAATCAAAGTAGATGAAAGATCTAAACATTAAAACAGAACATTAAACCTACTGGAAGATAAAATAGGAAAACACTTGAAGACCTAGATGTAGGAAAAGATTTTCTAAACAGAACCTCAATTGCACAAGAAGTAACAAGAATCAACAAGTGGGATTATATCAGACTAAAAAGTTCTATACAGCAAAAGAATCAATTAGTAGAGTGAAGACAACCTACAGAATGCAACAAAAATTTTCACCAGCTACTCCTCAGAGGACCAATATCCAGATTTTATATAAAAAAACTCATAAAAATTAAACTACCTAAAATCAAAGAGGTAGTCAATTATTGAGCAAGAGAAATGACCACACACTTCACAGAGGAAGAAGTACAAATATACAACAAATTCATGAAAAAATTTTTGATGTCTCTGGCCAATAGAGAAATGCAAATTAAGGCAATGCTAAGATTCCATCTTACTATAGCAAGAATGGCAATCATTAAGAAATCAAACAATAACGAATGCTGCCAAGGCTGCGGTGAAAAAGGAACCCTCCTACATTGTTAGTGGAATGTAAATTAGTACAACCATTATGGAAATCAATATGGAGATTTATCAAAGAACTAAAATTAGAAATTCTGTAAAATACAGCTATCACCCTCTAGGTATCTTCCCCAAAGAACTTAATACATCATATTACAGTGATACATGCATACCAATTTTTATAACAGCACAATTTGAAATATCTAAGTCCTGGAAGCAGCTTGTATACCCATCAGCAGACAATTGAACTTGGGGTTAACATGTTACACAAAGAACACATGTTATCTACATGTAATGGAATACTAGTTAGCTATACAGAAGGACAAATTTGAGACATTTGTAGGAAAAAGGATGCACCTGGAAAGTACAGTGTTGAATAAAATAAACCAGATACAACAATAGTTACCATAAGCTTGAATACCATATAGTATCTCTCATTTGAGTGAGGCAAATTACAAACAAAGAGAATGATAAAGGATGGGTAGAAGAGGACAAGGGGATGTATCTCTTGCAATAGGGTATGAGTCCAAGTGAACAAGGTTAAGGAATGAAGAGGAGGGGAAGGGGAAATGATTACAGATATGTCATGTTCAGGCACCTAATAACATCAGTGAATGTAAACATTATATACCATAACATGAGCTAAGAATGATATCAACAAGAAGGAAAAGTAGCATAGGGAAATTAGAGATTCAGGGAGTGGGGAGGGAGAAAGGAAAGGGGGTTAGAAAAAACCTGTAGTATCTCCATGTAACCACTACCCAAGATGATTGTAAATTGCATGTATTGCAAGTGTATACTAACAAAATAAAAGTTTTTATTTTTTTAATTTTTTAAATTTTATTTCAAAGAGGATATAACAAAGGGAAATAAAACCAATCAGAACTAACCAGAGTAAGTGATACAGGACTTCACAACATTACAAAATC
>RJWT010003595.1:0-35978 GCA_004365215.1 Cuniculus paca | reverse complement strand
ATGAGTGGCGCTTGTCACACTTATGATAGTTGGTGAGGTCTTCAGGTCTTGGGTTCACAATGTGTTTCTTTGTGACCTTTTCAATAAGCCAAGTACCAAAGAGGGAGATTGGCAATTTTTTACATGGTTTTCAAGGAACAGTCAGTATTTAGAAATAAAATGCCTTCAAGGATATAAGAAGATTGCGAGGAAAATACCTGAAGGGGTAGTTTGAAGTTCATGATGATGGCCATATAATGTATATTTTTAATATCAGGCAGCCAAACATCTGGATACCACTTGACCTGAACTATTGAGTTATTCAAATTATATTCTAAAGTAAAATATAATAAATACAGAGTAGTTAAAGAGCATAAAATTTTTTTTATCCAGAATAAGAAAAAATTAGATAGAAGAAGATACATGTTTCTAAATTATTTTAAATTTTCCAAAGGAAGAGGTATTTTATCATGTTTGAATAACTTCCCTGGATAGAAGTCAGGCACATTAACAGATGCTACTTAGACATAGGTGGCAGGAGAGTAACATAATAGACTTTACGAAATTTCTGTGAAATGATGTCTCAGTCACTAGAGTCCTACCATAAGTACTAAAACTGGAGATGTATCCAGTAATTCTAGAACTCATCCAGGCATATCATTTATCTGAACTGTGTGCTCTGATCATCAAAATATTTTAAGTCTTTATTTAATTCTCATGTACATATGAGTGTATCAGTACATATTTGTACATCGATTCACGAATTTAACTTGTTCCATGATTTTGGGTGAGATAGCAGCGGTCCTGTTCATCATCAGATATGGAATTCACAAAGACAAACAAAATTTTACCATACCCTTCTGTTTGCAAACTGAGTTATTCTTGAACAGAAGCATACCTGAACCGAGGTACATATACGTATGTACATATATACATATATATTGTGTTCAGGTATCAATATATCAGGTATATATTGTGTTTCTCAGATAAGAGAAACCATGTGCTATTTGAGCTAGTACATCTAATTTATTTTGCTTAACATGTTCTCCAATTGTTTTGGTTTACTTAGGAATGCCTCAAGTTTAACTTTCTTTTTGGCAACATAGATCTCCATTGTGCATAAGTAATGCCGTATTAACCTTGTTCATTCATCTGTTGATGGACATACATATTATTTTCAAGATCTAGCTATTATAAATTATGCTGTGATAATCATGGATATGCATGTATCCTGTTATAAGATGAATTTTACTCTTTTGAGCTATGCCTAGAAGGGGGATAGCTGGGTCTAATGGAATTTATTTCTTTTTATTTTTTGAAGAAATAGGAAGAAGTTCAACTACTTCCCCAAACTACAAATTCCATTTAAAAACTATACCCATTGGTTTCATTCATATGACTAGTTTACCTTAGTTTGATGAAAAGATTTTTGTTGTTTTTTTTTTGTATAAGAATTTTTTGTTTATATCTTATACTCTGAGTGACTAGTTTGAAGATAATGATACACAGGGTAATAACAATTGTTACTCTCTTACTATTTTATTTTGAAATTTTGTTTCGCTTTATAAAATTTAATAACATTTTATGTTCCAAATTCTCAGTTGATTTCTTGTGTCAGTACATGGGCAGCAATAATGAATAAGTAATAGGAGCTGAGATGCCAGGAGTGAATTCTAAGGATCCACACCCAGCAGTGCTGAGCTGACGTTGTTCAACTTCTTTATTCAGTTTCCTCATGAATAAGGAGGTTAACATCGTTATTGTAGATTAAATAATAATGGAAACTACATAAAAGAATTTCAGGCATACATTAGGCTTTCTAAAACAATAGAAAGTTTTATTGTTGTTTTTAATTTTATCATTTTATGAGTTTAAAGGCTTTCAATCACTATAAGTGAAAGTGACTGATAATCACATATATATATATACATATGTGTGTTATTTATATTTATTGTGACATTAATAGTCAAATAGCCAAGTTATCTTGCAATAATCTCCCTAATGGGCTTTACTTCTTACTGTTGAAAATTGATCAGTGAGACCTATCAGTTGCAATTTGACTGTCTTGAATAGTGTTAAACCTTTTGCCATATGAGAGATTATTACGTAAATTTTTCCTCATAAATGACCAAAATTAGTTCTAAATTTCTTTCAATTTTTCTACTGTATAAAATAATTTCTTAGAATAGCTTCAGTTATAAAACAGTCTTCAATGTTACTTATCGTCTGCAAATTATACAAAATAGAAGCTATTCTGCATTGTATTTGTATTGTTATGTTCCCAAATCATAATTTGGTTCTTCCTGTATTAGATTAGTTTTTCATATGTGATAGATGCTGCAAATATTTGTCATTATTCTCTTTTGTCTGTTGCATTTATTATGGTTTTTTTTTGTAAAATGTTGTTAAATTAGTCTATCTTTTGTTATATAAGAATATTCATGTCGAGATATAATTACCAGCTTTTAAATTAATTTATCTATGTTTTCTTCCAGTACAGTAGCACTTAGGTAGCCTCGGAAGATTTTTTCTAAGGACCTAGTGTTTACTAAAGTCTGTCAATGCTCAAGTCTCATATAAAATAGTATATTATTTGCATATAATCTACACACATCCTCTCATGCACTTTAAGTGATCGCTAGATTACTTGTAGTACTTAATACAATGCAATTGCTATGTAAGTTGTTGCTGTGATGAATTGTTTAGGGAATAATTGGCAAGAAAAAGCCTGTACATAATTATTACAAATGTGAATGTATTTTTCAAATATTTTGGATCTGCCTCTATTTGAGCACATATATGTAGAATTCAGGATACAGAAGTTTATTTGTATTTGTGTAGCTTCATTTTTTATACTTAAACACAATATTCATTTGGATCTTTTTTGGCATGAGATGTAAAACCAATTGCTTCATTTTCCATGATTCCAATTATTAAATATATTTTAACGAAAAAATATATTTTCCTGAGTGATTTGATTGTCACTTTTTATCATCTAGTAAATTTTCATTTTTATTTGGATTATTTTCCTCACGTCAGTTTAAAACCTTTATTTCATTTTTATGCTCTTATAAATTGGATATACTCAATATTCTAAGAAGGTCATATTTGTATATAAAGACTGTTTTTTTCTGTTTGTTTTATACTGTTTCACCTTATTTAAATGTCATTATTTCTGGAACTTTTATCATAGATTACCTAGGACTGGAATTGTCCAGTTTTTTTCAATGATTTGGGTCATAAGTATTTTAGGCCTTTTGGGTAATGTAGTCTCTGTCACAATGGACAAGTTTATTGTATATTACAAAAGCAGACATAGATATTTCATAATTGAATGAACAGGAATATGCTTCAATAAAAATGTATTAACAAAGACAGGTGTCTGGCAGAGAAGTCATAGTTTATTGACCCACGTTCTGGGGCTATTTAGAAATAAAACTGTACCATCTGGAAAAACATGTTGTTTGGTGACCATAACTAATAGTCTTTGTTTCATCATGTTGTGTTTTGTTTTCATCTGAGTATGCTGGTTACCATTGTCATTGCAATTTTAATTACTAGTGGGACATATTGGGCAAACTTGCTTTCTGTATTTGCTTAGTGGGAATGCATCCCCACGGCTGGCTTTTTGGGGATTGACATATGTATCATTCAGCGTTTACTAGAGAAACGGATATAATATGAGATATACAAACGTATAAGAAATTACAGGTATGGTCACTCACAGCTGAATGAGGAAGCATGCAGAGAGTGTCTACACACCGGAAACTGGAGGTTGCGAAGTCTGGATTTCACTGCAGTGTCCCGTGTGAGTCCGTATCTGGAGTTCAGTGAGTCTGCCATGGAAGGCTGAAGAGTCTATGCTGGAAAGTTGAAGGATATGCAGCCAAAGTCAAAGAGTCTGTGCTGGAATCCAAGAGGTGACATTCAAGCCAAAGGCAAAGACCGGAGGTCCTCTGAAACACAGATCCATCCTTCCTCATTTCTCCTTTATACCATCCAGGTGATCAGCCACTCTAGGGTATAGAATTACTGAGCTGACTTTTTTGACCTTCTGAACTTCTCAAGTTGACACAATCAGTCAACTATTATAACATATGAACTTTTTACCATGCAAAGCATCCAAAATATCCTCTTTCTGAAGGTTTTCTTTTTCTTAATCAGGGATAAGTGTTAGATTTTATGCAAGACTTTCTTAGCATCTACAGAAAAATTCTGACTTTTATATTTAGATTTATAGATATAAATTATACCAATGAATTGAATGTAAACCATTCTTGCATTCTTAGAATAAACTCCACTTGTTTACAATGCTTTATTTTGATGTGTTTAAGACAATTGGTTACATTTTTATTTAAGAATTTTGCATCGATATGTATAAGTGAAATCGAAAATTATGTTCATGTACAGATACTGTATATATGTAGATATGTAGATATTTGTGACTACTTTTCACTAAAGAATCTGGATATTTTTGATGAAATAATATTGTGATTATGGATTCTGAAAATTTGATAGAATTTCCTTGCAAAACATTCTAAGGATATAAATTTTCTCCATTCCTATATCCAATAGCTGAAAGACAATGATTATTTCTTTTCTTTTTAGTTAAGTTTGTAAGTATATTTCCTACTTCTTTATTTACTTTGAAATTTCTTTTGTTTAATCCAGCAATAATAGTTGACTATTTTTAAGCAGGAATAAGATACAGAGTTGGTTTGCTGTATTTATTTAACAGTCTGTCATCTTTAACTACGGAAGTTTTGTTTTTATTTTCTTTTACTCAGCAAACTTCTTGCAGGGAAAGGACTAGTGTGTATCCTGACTTGTGATCCTTTTTGTTAAAGAAGAATCATTCTTTTCTCTCTTCACCTCTCTTACCTGCCTTCAAATGAGGCCTCTTCATTTCATCTCAGTCTCCTGTTCCAGAGGTGGGGCGGCGAGACTGTCATTTCCATTTTCTTGCATTTCCCTGGCCTTGTGCCTTGTCAATAATCATTCCTCTGATCTTACCAGGGTTATTCTGCTAGCTTATTTGTTCCCCTTTTTCTTCATGAATTTAACTTTGCAGCATTTTCTGCTCACTATGTTTTCAGCAGTTTGTGGTCAATTATACCTGTATTCTTATTGATATTTATGATTTTTGGAAAGTTGGTTGCCATTATCCTAAGGAAACATAGATTCGTCTTCATTGTTTATAAAGTTGCTTATAATAAGTTACACTATGAATTTCTTATATAGTCAAGGTTTAAATTTTATTGTGTAGCAATATTAAAAATTGTCACCTAATTCTGTGGAATTAAGAACATGAAATAATCTAAAAATGGGTAATCAAAATTGTCAAGCTCCTTTATGCTCCTTCAGCCTCTGGAGCAATTTTTGATAATTACATAAATCATGTGTAACCATGATGATAGAACATCTAGAGCACAATATTAAGATGACCATGACATAGTAGAATTTCTACTCAGGTTGGGTTCATCCTCATTTTGGAATTTTTATCTCCAGTTTAAAAATACTTTTGGATCTGGAGCAATGTGACCTGGATTCTAATTTTGCATTCATGAGTAGGCACCTAGTTGGGTGGCCTTTTAAAACTTCAAATCTTGGCCTTTTTGCTGTAAAATGATTGGATTACTGTGGTAGAATGATGAAATCATAAACTCAGGAATTTATGATTCTATCTTGACAACATCTGTGCTACAGTTATTTCTTTTCATTGATCCCAGATGGGACGTTCACCTGAAAATGACCTCAGATCTTTTCCCTCTTGACAGAATAACAGAACTCCCTGACTATCCCTGTAGTCATATCTAAGACTAGGTCACAGTTCACAAAGCCCTGAGATGAAACAATGGTTCAATACTTGCGGCTTGCAAGTTCTTGATTGCTTGCTTTTGCAATCATTCTCTATCTCAATCTCACTCCTTCCTTTCTTCTCGTTTTTTTCTCTCTCATTTTTTATTAGTCTCCTTTCATTGTCAGTATGAGAAAGAAACTGTAAAGAAGACAGGAGCAGATACTTATTTCTGGTAGATTATTTCAGCCTCCCATACAACGTGGTGGGGGCCATATCTCAGGCTGAAGCAAATCCTTTGCCTCGTGACTTGTTGCTAATTATACCAGCAGTTTACTCAATTTCTTATTTGCTTCAATAAGTATCCTTGGGTCTTTGGAGCCAAATTATTATTACATATGTTTCACCAAGTTTCCATTCTATTACCATCATCTTCATTTCTTAAATTCACTTAAATCTGATACTAAAGAGTAACAATCTTTAAGAATCATGAAAATATTGAGTGTGATCATTGATTTTATGTAATTTAATCTTATTGAAAGTAAGACACTTTTTTTAATAGATCAGTAATTTTTTTTTATTTTTCTCTTGCAAGGCAACTGGAACAAATAAATACAAAATGGTATCTATATCATACTCATCAATGACCAAATACACATTTTCTTGGTAGTCCCCACAGAACTATACTAATAGAACTTTGAGAAGCATACTCATTCTACCCACCATCTTAAAAAAAATGTAAAATAAGTTCAACTGTAAGGGACATATTTGAAATGAGATTTTTTAAAATTTTATTTTAAAGAGGATAAAACCAAGGAAAATCAAACCAAATAAAACCAATCAAAACAAACCAGTGTAAGTGATGCAGGACTTCAAAACAATACGAAATCAACAATAGTTACCATAATGCCTCCTGTTGTCTTCAAAATAGCTGTAGATACCTTCAGACATAGTAAAAATCAAACAGAATAGAACCAGTAAAAACAAAACAATGAATGCAATAAAGGACTTCAAAAAAAGACAATAGTAAATCCAAAATGGCTACCATAATATATCTTACTATCTTTGAAATAGCTGTTCATGCCATCGGATATAACAAAATCGAACAAAACAAAAGAGAACAAAACCCAACCTAAAAGAACCTCTGCAGAGTATCTCTGAATGCCATTCAACAACTTCACCCTGAAGAACCCAGATCAGTCATTGCCCATTGCTCCCTCATGACAGTTTGGGGAACTTCTTCAGAGGGCAGAATGTTACAGGCAGCAGAGTTAGTTAGAAATATTATAGGCAGTCAGATAGGGCTGGGCCCTCAAAGGAGCCAGTGCAGAAGAGCAGATACCTTGTAACCTTGGAGGAAACAGACACCTCTCACTGTGGGCCAGACCTCAAGACAAAAGGCAAAACAAATCCAACCATACCCTAAGTATAGACAGCAGGGATTGATATTCTAAATAGGTTTGGATCACCTTGAGGAAGCCAGGAGTCACCATCCCAACCCCCTACAGAAAGAGTCACTGCTCTGTAAGAATGCCCCTGTGTTACGTGACTCACTTCCCCATTTGTCCCTGATTTGGTCAATTTTACCTGAACAATTAATCTTATTGGTTGACCATAGTTCTGTACCACCTCATGCCTGTCTGCCTTGTGAGTTCCCAGGTTTTCCCCATCTTGGACCCATCTTACCTTGTGGTTTTACTCTATAAAAGTCCCTAGAAACAATAGTCTTTGGCAAACCACTCAGGACCCCTTCTGTCTCTCTCCCAGACAGAAGTTTTCTTTCTCTCAATAAATATATTCACTCTAAAAAACAAACAAACAAACAAACAAATAAAAAACCCAACCCAACAAAACAATGAAAACAATACAGGACTTCAAAACAAGACAATAGGGAATCAACAATAGCTACTATCCTCAGAGGGAGATCCCCCAAGATGCCACACTGCATACCATTATCCTCTGAATAGATGATCAGACCACTGGCCCTAGACCTGCAAAGTCAGTGAAACATCAAAGTGCCACAGACATCAAATTGCATTTCACCTCACTAGCTATCATCAGATTGCCAATCACTTACAGAGGGGTGGGGCATTGGTTCTACTTGTTTGCCAGCCTGTACCGTAAGAGACTGGGGTCTGGCTGACCCTGCCCCCCCAGCAGCAGCCTGTACATGGTGCTGGTTTGCAGCGGGGGGCTTGCTTCTTAGTGAATCCTGTTCTCTCCCCCGAAATGAGGTATTTTGATTTCTTTTCTCTATGTCTATAAAAACAGAAGGCAATGTTTTGAAATCTCTTTGCAAGTATTTAATCTTCACAATCAATACCTGGTTTCTTAATCTAAATCACCTCTAGGTAGGAGACTTGCTATGAATCTTTTTCAGAACTGAAGTCAAAGTATTAATTTATAAATACAGGAGTACAACACTAATTGAGATGGCATTAATTTTACATTAATTTTATGCCAGTTTCAGTTAAAATAACCTCAACAGAGATCAAATTTCTTATCTCTATTTCATGAAAAAACTTATTAATAAATAAAATACTTCAATTTTGATTTAGATAAAGTTTTTTCCTTCTGTGATATTGCATTATAGTTCAAAGTAAATGGAAGTATTCAAAAGATATATTTAAATACTTTTGTTTCCTTAGGTTAAAAATTGTTGAAATATGTCTATTTTACATAGAAATATCTCAGATCCCTTATGCTTTGGTGGAAGAATTTAGTGTCACATTCATTCTCTTAAAAAAAAATAGAGTGTGTCAAATAAGGTAAGCACCAAAAATTTTATAAATACTATTTTGACATAATCAATAATTCATAAAAAAGGAAAAATTATTTTTGTACATGGCAACCAGATGTTAGATGCAAATAATTGAATACTGTGTCCCCATAGTATCAAAAGAAAAGTACTGAAAAATGAATACAAGAAAATATAAAAGGCAAAGAATTCAATAGCACAAATTAAAATCTTTGAAAAACTATCAAATAATTACAGTGAATCTTGAATAGAATTTGAAGTCAACGTAATAATTCTGATTGAAAGGGAAAAGAGCAATGGATTAGTGATATTAATTAAAATCCTTATTTGAAAAATGAGCTATTTTTTATCTTTTAATATATTTTTAATACTGAAAGATATACAAACATTCTGTATTTTAAAAAAACAGAAGATAATTTTTAAACTGTAGAATATGACTTTTCAGATACATGTATATTTAAGCAAGAGCAAGATATACATTTACTTTCTACATAATATACTTGTATTCTATAATTATGCATGTCCGTATACAGATACATAATTCCATACACATAAATATATCTCTACAATATTTTAAATAGCCTATTGGTATTTCATTGTTGAAATTATTATTATTTATGCAGTATCTGAACCTCCTGGCAATTTCACACATTTAATATTTAGTCCAATAATATAGTAACATTGAGCATATTTCTTGTTTAAAATTATATATATATATACACACACAAACAAAACACAAAATACAATTTGCATACATGCATATACATATATGTATGAATTTTATATGCATGCAAGTGTATATGTAAACACACATATGTACTTGTGAACATAAATTATCTGTGATTATAAAGTAATTCTTTAGCTGTTTTTATCACCTTTGTATGTATATTTTTGTATGCATGTATGTTTATATATTATAGATGCATATATGAGATGTACAAACCTTAGGAATATCTAGATATATATCCATGTATATATGTGTGTATATATATGTATGCATGCGTATGTCTACATACATGCATACATTTGTGTATATACAGTTTTACTATTACAAGTGTTGTTCAACATATATACATGTTAAAGTACATATACTTTTAAAAGTTCTGGAGACTTAGCTCAGCAACACAGAGGCCTTGGCACGTGCAAAGTCCTCAGTTCAATTACTGATATAAAAAAATATATATATATTTATATATATATACTTTTAAAGACACTTAAAAAGCAGTAGCAAATTCAGCTCCAAGAAAAGTATTCTATTACATCCATTCAAAAGAATTTTAATATCTTCTTGATTATCTTTTCTTTACTGCTCTTGAAAATCTGACAGTCAAGAAGTAGGAAGTCGTGATGCAAATTCATAATCCATTGGCTATTAGAAAATGTAATCATTTTACTCTTTCACTCTTTTCTCAGTCATATGTACTTTTAAAAATTTAATAGTATATACATTTATTCATCTTTTTTTCCATTGCATTGCATTTTGATATACACACATACATGATCATATAAAATATGTATACTTATGTATGTATATTAATATAAATTAAGGGCATTAATATTGCTTTTTAGGGACTGATTTTGATTAGTCTTGCTATTTGCTATATATTTCCCTTTTTTATTTTTTTATTGGCATTGTTGTGATGTTTAGGGCAAAAATATCTCTGTTCACTTACCAGACTATAATATCAAATTATATTAAAAAATACAGGGCTGGGTTGTAGCCTAGTGGCACAGAGCCTACCTGGTAAATGTGAAGTCCTGAGTTAGATTCCCAGCTCCACTCCAAAAAAATACAAATTATGATTACTTTTTAATATTCTTTTTACCCCCTTGTATTTATTTTGTTACATGATACAGTATAATTACTTTCCTTGCTGTTTAATGAACTAAACAGTTAATTCAAAGATACGTACTTTATAGTATCGTATTTGTTTGTCTGGTACCATTTCTTTTGTTTTACACTTCATTTCCCTAATCCTTCTATGTGCTCTGAATCTGCCATCATAGTTTCAAAAATGAATAGTTGTGATGCAGTAATAATAGATATGTAAATTATTTTTTATTCTCATTCTTCAACACTCAATTCTACACACTAAGATTTAGAGATGAATGTGCGAATCAAGGTAATACTGGTAAAATTTTCTTTGAAACTACAGATTAACTTTGATGATATCAGTGCCTTTCCTGGGTCTGATGAAGGGAAGCTTGGGGCTTGGGAAAGTGCTCAAGAAGAAGGATTTAATGCAAATCTCCAATAAAGGTATGAAAAGTAGGAGACTGAACCTGGGACAGGAGCCTGGGCAGTCAGCCTGGATAGAAGAACCAGGAGAGTCAGGACTCCCACGTGCCAGCTCTAGGGGAAGATTCCTCCCTGGATGAATGAAAAGTCACTTCTCCCCTATACTGTTAGGACAAACTTTCCCCCAAGCACACACACACACACACACACACACACACACACACTCACACACACTTTCAGCACTGAGTACAGTACTTTCTTGTTCAGGAGATGAGTTTCTAGAAACAACTTTTTGCTTCTTCAAAAAACTCTTACTGGTGTCCAGTGCAGTCAAGATGGTGGTCTCCGAAGCTCTGTGAGTGGCGTGTCTCTTTAAATCAATATCGTTAATTTATACCTGCCTGGATAATTTCATCCCTGTAGAATTTAATTGTCATACAATATTATAATATGCTGTATAACACTATTTTTTTCTGTTCGTATATCTGAATAGGAATACAGAGAAAAATGTACCTTTATTTTCCCCATACACTAATAAAATATATCAATAAATTAATTACTTTTTCACTACCAATTAAAGGAAAATAGTGTATGAACCCAGACCACTGAATAATATCCAAATCTTTACAGAAAACTCCAAACCCATAAACATATTCAAATGCAATACAAAAAGTATTAATTTCTTGGTTTAAAAACTAGATTTGCTTCAGATGCTGAAGCTGAACCTTGAACACCAAGTGTGGGGGAGAAAGAATTTTGTACTAAGCATTCCATTTTAAACCAAGAATTTGTTCATAGGTGATGTCTATCAAAAGATAGCAAAGAATGGACATGGATTTATCCAAACTCCATTTCTACTCACCGGAAGAATATTAAAGTGCTTCACGAGATGCTTTAAGCATAACAACATAGTTGGTAAAAGTTGAAACAGTTTTCTATTGGAAGTATATACTAGAGTTAGTGTTCCATTATGGTAAATCATGAAATTCAAAAATATTTTAAAGTGAAGATATTTAAAAACTCATTTAACTATTCATGTTGGAACTAAAATGAAAAATAAGCAGACAAAATGTACTGTATGAAAGGAAAGTGTTTTTTTTTTTTCATCTTCGATAACAAAGACTAAAAGGTATTTCATTGGTGATTATGGTTTTAGAGGAAAAATAGATTTACTATTTTCTTTTAAGGGCAGAAACAGGGAAAGACAGAACATTGTTAAGATTAAAGAACCAACAAAATAAACATAAATTTAGTATCTATAGTTGAAAAAAGGACATACAAAGCAAAGAAGAAAGCAAGAACACAATTAAGAGAAAATAATAAGGCAAGTTTATCAAATTTCAGAAGAGTCACATTCTTGGAGATCAGCTAGATATTATTCCAAACATGAATAATCATTGTAAATGTAAAACAAAAATGATCACTAAAAAAAAACAAAACTTGAGAGATCATGTGTGACTAGCAAATTCTCTGGATTATTGAAATCTGAAAAGGTTTCATCATACCCTTAGACTTGACTGCTAATTAGGCTCCAGAGAAACCCCCATACACACTGTTTTGTCTTAAGGATGATAAGATTTCTTCCTGTTATCAAGGTCATCAAATACCAACTGAATTTTCACTCACTAGTTAGCAGGCAAGTTATGTTATTATTGTATTCGTTGTGGCTGTGCCTCTTGGCTCCCTCTCCGAAAAATTAATTCACCTGTACTCTCGTCACAAACTTGGTGTCACTCAGAAGGATCCAGGGCCCAGATATGAACAATTTAAAACACTTGAATTTATGTGGGCACCAAATAGTATTCTTTCAACACTCTTTGGTTATTAACTTCCCTTTTGCTTCATTTATTTATCTATTTTTATTCTGTCATTCTCTCATAATTGTTAGACAGATGTTAGATTTGACTCATTGTCTTTTAAATATTTTCTCTTGAGCTTTCTATCTATGTAAACTTTTACTCTGGCTTATGAAAAGTCATGTTGACATCAACTCTCACACATAATCTATTTTATTTTTTATAACTTTGGTATTTTTGCATTTAAGTCTAAGCAATCTTTATAAAGTTTCTGTGATAAAGAAAATAAAATTTATAAAAGCAACAAATGAATAGGGAATTTTGGCTTTATAGTCCTAAAATAAATACAGAAAAATTAAATTCTAATTTAATATTAGAATGCAGCACTTAGGTAATAGGCACATTAAATTTGACCTTTTTAAGTTTGATTTAAAATTCCAATAATCATAAGCATTGTTTTCCACCTCACCCTAAGTACAGCAATTATCATGCAATTATGAAGTGCTAATCTATTAGTTGATTAACCATTGTTCTTAAAAACAAAATAGTTAAAATCTCAGAAAAATATCTCAGAGTTATCAGTAGCAAATAACTTAAATGTTAACTAACTGTTTTTTTAATTATAAATCTTAGTTTTTAAATAACCCTCAGAAAAACTTTATGGATATGCTAATAAATGATAACTTTTGCATCCAAATGTTTATTTATATTATTCTCTGTAAATAAAAAGACTAATGAAATAATAGGAAAAATTGCTTATGAAAGTAAGCAGGAAGAAATTGTTCAAAATAAAATAAAATTGGGGCTGCAGATAGAGCTCAGTAGCAGAGCAACTGTCTAGCATGCACACAGTTTCAATGCCAACACTACAAAAATAAGATTAAGTAAATCAATTTAATTTGTTTCAAAAAGAAATTTGCTTGAAACTATTACAAAACATTTTACAATGCTAAAGGTTATAAGACATTTCTATATTTCACTAAAATTTCTGGTTTTTAAGAAACTTTCTTTTAATATTTGGATCTTTGATCCTTTTCCATTTTACTTTTGTCCATGGTCAAAGATATGAGTCCAGTTTTAATCTACAACATGTGAAACCAGTTTTTCCAGCACCATTTATTAAAGAGACTATCTTTCTTCCAGCGAAGGTGTTTGACTCCATTGTCAAAGATAAGGTGGCTTAGTGTGTTTTGGACTGTTTCTGCATCTTCTGATGTGTTCCATTGATTTTCAGGTCTGTTTTGCTTGTTTGTATGTATGTTTGTTTGTTTGTTTCCAGTACTATGATGTTTTTTAACAGTAACCTTGTATCATAATTTCAAGTTAGGGATTGTAATACCTTTGTTGCCTTGACTTTGTTGCCTAGAATTGCTTTTGTTATTCCAGGTCTTTTCTGATTCCAAATGACTTTTAAGTTTGTTTTCTCTAATTCTGTGAGATATGCTATTGGTATTTTAATCAGGATTGCATTAAATCTGTATAGCCATTTTGGAAGTGTGACCATTTTCAATATATTGGTTATTCTTGCCAAAGAACAAGGGATATATTTTCATTTTCTGATATCCTTTTTGATCTCCTTTTTCAGAATACTGTACTTTTCAATATAAATGTCTTTTATTTTCATTGTGATATTGATTCCTGGGTATTTCACTTTTTGGATCCTATTATGAAAGGTATTGTTTCCCAGTTTCTCTTTCAGTGAGTTTGTTATTTGTGTACAGGAATGTTATTGATTTTGGAATGTTGACTTTGTATCCAGATAAGGTACTGAACTTGGTTATAAATCTAGAAACTCTTTGGTAGAAATGTTGGGGTCTTTTATGTAGAGTATCATATCATCCACAAATAATGATAATTAAACTTCTTCCTTTCCTATATTTATTCCTTTTATTTCTTTTTCTTGTCTAATTGTTCTAGCTATTGTTCCCAGAACTATACTGAATAAGATTGGTGATAGTAGACAGCATTATCTTATTCCTGATTTTAGAGGAAAAGATTTCAGATTTTGTCCCTTTGGTAGTTAAAACAGAAACACTAAATGTGCTAGAAGATAGAATAGGTAGAACTCTTGAAGACATTGATACAGTCAAAGATGTTTTGAACAAAACCCCGATCACACAAGAAATACCACAAATAATCAACAACTGGGATCTCATCTTATTAAAAAGCTTTTGCATAGCTAAAGAAATAAACAGAGTGAAGGGACAATGCACAGAATGGGAAAAGTTTTTTGCCAATTCTTCCTCAAACAAAGGACTACTATCTTTAGTTTGAATGTATGAAGAACTCAAAAATATTAGATACCCAAAATTAAAGACCCAATCCAAAAATAGGCATCTGAAGTGAATGCACACTTCTCAGATGAAGATGTAGAAACAGCAAATAAATATGTGAAAAAAAAGTTCAACATCATTGGTCATTCAAGAGATGCAAATTAACACTGAGATTCCATCTCACTCCAGAAACAATGGCTATTATCAAGAAATCAAAGAAAAATAAATGCTGGTAGGGATGTTGGGGAAAAAAGGAACCTTTCTCCACTATTTGTAGGAGTGTAGACTGGTGCTGTCATTGTGGAAGTCTGTGTGGCAATTCCTCAAAAGACTAAAACTAGAGGTTCCATTCTACCTAGTTATCCTTCTTGATATCTTCCTGAAAGAATCAAAAGCATCATACCACAGTGGTATATGCACACTTGTGTTCATAGCAGCACAGGTTTTAAGAGCTAAATCTTGGAAACAACCTAAATTTCCATCAACTGATGAATAAAGAAGATGTGTTTCTTTTAAATATATATATATATATATATACACACAATGGAGTACTACTGTGCCATAAAACAGGATAAATTTGAGACATTTCTAGTTAAATGGATGCATATTGAAACCATATATTTAAGGGAAATAAATCAGGCACTGTTTCTCTGATGTGAGAAACTGAAAGTATAATTAAGGATCAAAATGTATAATAGATATCGGGAAATGGTAAGAAATCATTAAAATGAGAAGTGCAACAAGGGAAGGGGAAGACAGAAAAGAAAAAAAGAACAAGAAAAAAGTGAACAGAAGAGAAAAAATGGAAACAAAGTATTTGTAAATAGGGAGGGAAAGTGGTTATGGGGGGAGGGAAAAGGGAAAAAAGAAGCAAAATATATCATGTACAGGTACAAATTCCCTCTGATGAATGCTATTATGTGTATCTAAAATGCATTTAATAAAACATTCTCTAAGCTTAAGGTATATTGTACCATGTTAAACTTATGAGACATTAATATTCCAATATTAGGGCACACTAGAAACTGGAAATCTTCATTTCAAATAGTTAACATTTAGAACTGCACCTTAATACTTATTTCCTTAATACTTATTTCTTAATGTTTATCAAATTCCAGAAAGTTTTTCTATTTCCAAAAAACAAAAATAAAGGTGGATAGCATATATATACATATATATAGAAAGAGACATGTATCATCAATTTTTATCTAAAAACTAAACTTCATGTTATAGTGCTTGTCACTTATGAGAAATAAATATTAGTTTCTTACTATCCTAATAGGTGAAGAAAGAAAACAATGTAACATAAAGAATGATGTTCCAATTTGTGAATAAGAATTTGTTAATTATTCCTGAGAAAATTATGAAATTATAGGCTATATATAAATTGTGCACAGCAGAATATAGGTATTCATTATATCATCGTTTTTCTATTTTTATGTAAGGAGAATGAAAATTAAATGTGTTTCATGTAATGCCACAACAGAAATACTTCAGTAAAATCAGTTTTCATTCCATGACATTTGTTAGACCTTTAAACTAACAAATATCATGTGAAAATTTTCTAACCTTAAGACAATAGTACAAGGTTTTGAATGTTCTTATGCTTCTGAAGCTCAACATTATCTCTGATACTTTAATAGGTTTTTTTTGGTGCATTTTTGAGTTAATTGATATTGTAAAAGAGCTTTATATTTACATAAATTTTACATATATAAGAAAGTAATATAAATTAAATCAAATTTACTGATTTGTGAAAAAAAAATTCCCTTTTCCCTCTAAGACCTTTCAGCACAGTAAGATCTTTACTATGTGCATAATTCTTACCTCATGGGAAAACACCAATTGGACTTGATTAGAGAATAGATTCCTTGAGGACACCTGAAGAAAAGCTCAATAAATTCAATTATTGTAAAACTGGCAACAAGTAAAATGACAGTTTCTACTCTTTTATTTCAAGTTGGTAAATACTCTCCCCCAGGATGTGATCCCATGTTGTTGCTCCTGTAAAGAAAAACACACTATTACACTCCACAGCAAAAAGAGCTGAAGTAAGAGTGTGTCTCTGGTAATTTTCCACACTAATAAATGTTACTACTGTCCAGAACTTCACTGATTCCTTAGGAAAAATAGCTTTAATTGAGGATATGAACTGACCAGCAAGATTTGGCAAGTCAATTTAACATACATAAAGTCTAACTTTTTTCATAACATGAGTAATTACTCAGTGCTGTGGATAATTAAGAATAGCTCCACAAAATATAAAGAAGCAAACAGAAGATTCCTTTTTCCCTGTTTTTCCAGTCATTGATATTCAAATTTTCTGTTTCTTTATATCCCAAATCTCTATGATGACAACATAGATGGACATGTATCTTAAATATTCTACTGATTTGCTCATTCACAAGATTCATTTTCCAATGGATTCATCAACACAATATGTGTATATCAGATATTTGATAGATATGACACTACAAAAGGAACTTATGAATTTAGAAGATTAAAAATACCAGTATATAATCTAAAAGTAATATGATGAGTGAATAAGAAGAGTATATGCGAATCATGGAGAAATATGAAGAAAGGAAATGCCATTAATAAGCATCAAAGAGAGGAGTATTAAATTCAGAATTTTGTGGCTATTAGTTCATATTAATGGTAGACCCATCTTGTAGTGTCTCAAATTTTGCAAAAGGAAAATGTTCACTTAGAAACAAAAGTGTCATCCTTTAGTAAACCAGTGGCAATTTTTTACCATATGATACTATGACTCCTGCAGAAGTTGCTAACTTTAATTATTGTACAGAAAAATATATAAGTGTATAAATAACTACAGAATCTAAATTGGACTCCAATACTATAATTGACCAGGACTATTGGCAAGTAAACTCAGAAATGAGAGAGGCAAAAGATTAATGACAAAAGGTGAAATCTAAATTGTAATAATATCAGAAAATCATACAAATGAATTACTGTACCTTCACCATATAATTGGGACATGGGAGCTGAGTTGGCCACCTAGATATAAGTAAAGTTTAAAAAATAAAAATCTCTACTGCTAACTAAATCTCTTGCTTTTTCAAAGGAGTAATTTGGTAGTAATATAAAGGCATTAAAAGTATTCTATTTCTAGAATATAGTCTAAGGAAATCATCGCAAGTAGATAATTGATAATTATAAAGTTGACTACTGAGTTATCTAAAATTGCAAAGCATTAGAAATAACATTAATCATTACAATGACAATACTTTCTAAAGACAAATTATTTTATTTATGTGATGGGATACTACACAGCTATTCAAAATCAAATTTTCAGTCTTTAATCAGTTTAAATATACTTATAATGTAATTTATGTGTATCAAATCAGGCCTTTCATTCACCCAAGTAATTTACCAAATATTTACTGCTGATTTACTACACAAATAGCTGTATGTCTGTTCTAGTCCAGTGTAGATTTACCCATCCAAGTAAACAAAGATTAACATAATTTAAATGTGACATTCTCTGCGGGGTGAGTGTGCGCGCACGTGTGTGTGTGTGTGTGTTCGGCACAAGAAAGACTGGAAAATTTGGCCAAACAAAGCTTGTTCAGTCATAGTCAAGAGTTTTTACATGTTTAAGAAAGACATGAGCAGAATTTAGACAGAGCATTCTAAGAAACCTGTTTCATCTAGAAAGAAATGCCCAGAGGAAAAAACAAAGACTTTGACTATATGGTATGAGCAAATTTTCTGTAAAATACTCCAACATACTAAAATGATCCTTCATGGGAGAAAGGTTTTTTCTTTAATTTGTAACAATAACATGTTTCTATGTTCTAAAAATTTTATTTAATCTTATTTACAAGGAAGATGATTTGCTATTGTTAGGAAACATTAACCACATGAATTTTCAAGAGATTCAAATGATCAGAGGTGACTGACCTTCCAAAGAAGTAATCAATACTTAAATTTATGTTCCACACCATTCATGAGTTCTCTTGTGTTTAAATACATTATCATTGGTTTTGGGTTATCAATTTATCACACTCTTTGCCTATTAAAGTTTCTGATCTCCAGCAGTAGAACATGATGATTAACAATAAGGTCATATGGTAAAATGTTACCCAGAAGCATGTGTTCATCTCACACATGCCAGGGTCACAATAAAATCACCAACTTTTAAGATGAGGCAAATTGTTTAAAGGAGCCAACATTTTTTTTCTCTTAAACTAGATTTATAACCAGGTTCTGTATATATAGGTGACAAGTCAAGTGATAAAAAATAAAGCTGTCGAAAAATATAATGACCTTGAGAAAATTAACCAAACTATCCAGGCTTTCATCAGTATATTGCTAATAGATTTCCTCAAAAACTTTTGATATTTGCTATTCTTCATACAGAGAAGGGATGTAAATTATTTCTATGGTCAACATCAGTAGCACCCTCCACAATATCATTCTCAGGTTTTGGTGTATTTTCCCTAGCATAGTTACTGTAGATTATGTTATTGTTAGAGGGAGGTAAAATGTATTACACACTTCCTAAGGAAGTCAAACTATATTAAGGAGACAAGACATGAATGTGCACTTAGCAGCAGTACCAATAATAATACATCTTAAGTACCATGTAAGTGGCACAAACAGTAAGTTCTTAGGAGTACAGATGAAGGTAAACCCATACATGGGCACTGAAGTTTCCTGGAGGCATCGCCTGACCACTTCAAAAAAGGAGAGATACAAACATACAGGGAGTGACATTCACAGATTCATTTCATTGTGAGCAAGGACATATCGCAATACGACTGTACATTCTTATTAATGCCATTTTCATTGTTGCTCTCACTAGTTCCCTGGTGCAGTATTGTCTTGTTACAATTTCAACAGAGATTCTATGATTCTGATGCTAATTTGTCTTTAAGTTTAAGGAAACTTTCTCATGATTTATTTCTTTTTAACATTATACATTTCTATTTGGAATTAAATTGCATAAATTATTGTATTATTCAGCTTTCAGACACTGGGACACAATCTCTGACACTCACAATTTAAAGGAGGAGATATTTAAATTGGCTTCCAGATTTGAAGATTCAGCTGGCTTTAGGTGGTCCGCTGGTTCCAAGGCAGAAATATCATGGTGTACAGAGTAGGGTGGTGCCTGGAAGCCAGGAAGCAGAGCAGAACAGCACCAGGGGAAAGGGTGAGGTATCAAACATAGACCCCAAAACCACACCTTCATGACCAACCCAGATATTCCCAGAACTGTGCTCTGTCAAATGCTCAGGGTAGATCTTAAAACTAAACAACCTGTCACTCCACCCTAACCAGCTAGTGCATAACAAACTTTCACAAAATTAGCAGTTTAAAACAACACATGTTCATCACCTCTCATTTTGTGTATGTCGGAAGCTCTGGCCTGACTTTGCTATGTCATCTGCTTCAGAGTCTGAATACTGCTGCAATCGCGATGCACACCTAGGCATCCAAACATCTGACAGTGGAAGAATCCTTGTTCTAGCTCACTTAAGCAGATCCTGATAGGATTCAGTTCTTTGTAAGATTTGTAAATTGGGATGTGCATTTCTTGATGGTTGACAAAGGTAGCCCACTCATCATGTAGATACCTCTATAAGGCAGCTCCTCACATGGCTGCTGGCTTCATCACAGCTCCCCAGAGAGATACCTATCAGTAAAACCAAGTTATAATTGTAAGTAATTTTACCACAGAAGGAAATGTGATCAACGTGGCTGCATTCTTTAGTTAGAAATGACTGCCAGATTGACAATGAGACAGGATTAAACAAAAGTAACTTTATCTTGAAGTAGAGACTACTGGGGACCATCTCAGAGTCCGTCAATCATATGAATTTGTGTAAATAAGTAATTTATGGCAAAAGCTAGGTTTTTAATTCAGGACATATTATTATTTTAATACATTTGACAACAAACTGTGGCAAACTCATTTGGCTTGTGTTTTGGGTGGTATATTGTATTAACTAGAGAAGTTTAGAATTTAGCTAACAGACTCAGCAGGGAGTCAAGGTTCTTCTTTGCAAATATCATCAGCCTGTGCAAGAGGAGGCCACAGAGGTAGTGTGAATGCTACACCCACCCTTGGTGGGAGTAGCCTACTTACAATATAAGAGAAAAGAAGAGAAAAGGCTGGTTCTTTCCCTCTTTGCCCTGCTTTCTTATCCTGGCTATTGCCTTGAAGTGTTGCCCCGATACCATGCCAACCTGCCTTGGAGTCAGCAGATTATGGACTGGAACCTCCACAAACAGTGAGCTAAATAAACCTCTCCTTCCTTCATTTGGGATGTCAGGTGTTTTGTTCAGCAATGAGAGAAAAGTAACCAAGACAGAATTTGGTACCAGAGAAGTGGGGTCATTGCTGTGACTGTGCCTGACCATGTGGTTCAAGAGCCTTTGGGAATGGCTTGTGGGAAGAGTTTGGAAAGGTTCAGAGAGGTCACCTGAAAGAGTAGAGCTGGAACGGCTTAGGCTGTTCTGTATGGGAGATTCTGGTCAGAGCTCAGAAGACCAGAAACCTGATAGAGATCCTGCTGGTAAAGACCAGGCTTGGGAGGTTTCTGGTAGGAAGATGGACTGCATTGGTTGTTAGACTCCAGATGATTTATGTTATGGCTTGTCAAAAAGTTTGTCTGTATTTTGCTCATGTCTGGAGACTTTGCTTGAGACTAAGTTCAGGGTGGTGGACTAATTAATTTGGCAGAAAAAATTTCCAGGCAGTTGAATGTTGAGACTGTAGCATGACTATTGTTGGGGTCTTTTAACCAGATTTATATTGTGAATCAAGAGCAAAGAGTCCAACAGGATGATTTAAAACACTGTGAGTTTGGCCAGAAAGGAAAAACCAATTAAGCTGTGAATTGCAAAGATGGAGCTGAGGAAATCTTGATTGTTGAGAGGGAACAGGAGAATAGAAAAGATGACCTGAAGGCATCACAAAAAGCAGCAAGTCTGGAACCTTTGTAGCCTCAAAATTGCAAAAGAGAAAGGCTTTGCTTTGAGGTGCAAGCCGCAGAGCACCAGGTTCCAGAATGGCAGCAGCGTAGAGAGTTTGTTCCTCACAATCAGGTTCAGAGTGCTCAGTGCTTCAGGGACTCGACCCCTATAGCCAAGAAAGAGGAAAGTATGACTGCTGTTCCGACTGGCAACCATCATCCATGTGGTGCTGGGGTTAGGTGTGCACTGAATGTAAGAGTGATCAGGTTAAAAAGGCTTCCACCTCACTCTCAGAAGCCTTGGGAGGCCAGACAATGTGTCCCAGAGAGGGCAGTGTATGAAGCTGTGAGTGTGAAGTCAAAGGTGCAGTGGAGACCCCAGAAGTTTGGAAAAGTCAAGAACATGGATCATCATTGGAAAGCTGCAAGTAGAGAGCAAATGAACCTAAGAGAGAAGGTATTGGAGCTACAACCACCAGAAGTGCTATAGGAATGAGACCACACAAGCCCTTTGGAGCTCATGATTTGCCACAGATTGCTTCTGATGCTGGACATGCAACTACAGGAGTTAAAGTTTGCCCTGCTGGATTTTGGACTTGCTTTGGTCCCAATGCTTTGTATAATCCAGTTTGCAACTTTTGGAATGGGAATATGTATCTTGTACCATTACATGTTGGAAGTGTTTGACTTTGTTTTTATTTGAACAGGGGCTTGCAGCTAAGGTTTGCCGTACATCTCAAAGGAGACTTGAGACTTGGACTTTTCAGTAATGCTGAAACTGCTAGTACTTTAACAACTCTTGCAGATGGACTAAATGCCTTTTGCATAAAGGGATGTGTGTGAGTCTTTGGGGGGCCAAGGACAAAATGTTATATTTCTAATGTAATATCATGTTGAAAGACTTAATGCTGGTTTTTAAGGATGGTTAAGCCTGTTAAAATGTTCAAGTTGTGAAATGTTAAAGAATAAGCATGTCTTTTATCTGGAAACTGGTTGAAAGAATTGTGTCTGGTTGCAAGTTTACAAGAGGTGGATTGTTATGGTTGATACACTGTGTTAACTCAAGAAGTTTAGAAATTTAACTAAGAGACTCAGCAGCAAGTCAAAGTTCTTACTTTGTAAATATCCACAATCTGTGCAAGAGGAGGGCACAGAGGTGGTATGAGTGCTATGCCCAACCTGGGTGGGGGTACCCTGCTTATAATATAAGGGAGGAGAAGAGGCTTATTCTCCCCTCTTTTTGTTCTGGTTGCTTGTGCTGGCTGTTTCCTTGAAGTGTTGCCCTGGTGCCATGCCACCTTGCCTTAGAACCAACTGATTATGGACTGAAACCTCCACACACAGTGAGCTAAATAAACATCTCCTTCCTTTATTTTGGGTGTCACATATTTTTTCCCAGAAATGAGAGAAAAATAAACAAGATAGGTTGCTCCAATAGTTCCCAGTTAAATGTGAACTAGTCAGTGCTTAGTTTGCCCAGTAATTCGTTAGTCAAATTTTCGACCCCACTGAAACTGACTTCTATTAACCACAGCATCAAAAGATAGGACTACAAATCTTCAACTGTCAATATTTTATTTGTATATGTTAGACACAATACTTAGAATCATAGGTCTGGCAAAAAGTTTTATATTTCTTCTAAATGGAAGTTTACATTTATTAAAATTGAGTATCTCTGTATATATGGAAATTGGGACAAATTTGTACTCTGTAGAACAGAATGTGCTACTTTAAAACATAAGTAACCATGCTGGTGTTGTATTTTTTTTTAAAGATTTTATAATGAAGGTGGTACTGTATTTCAGCTTCATTGTGCAGTCTGTCAGATGGAGAATCTGTAAACATGGTCAGAAGTGTCCTTGGATTTTCTCTGAGAACAAATCAGTAATAAGGAAAGCTGACTAAAATGTGGATGACAGATTTCCTGAGTCAAGGCAGTCTTATGTGTGGTGTTCTAACACTTTGTCACTTAAACAACTGGCATTCATGTGAACCTTACGTATAGTGATTATGGTTAACATATATTGAACGTAGAGTCACTCCACAAGTACATAACTATGGCACTACAAATAATATTGACTCACCTCATTTTCAATTTTCATGATTTTTCCAACCAAAGAAAATCATTCAGAGGGGGGAAATGTTAGCTTTTTACAAATTCGATATGTGCAAGGTTAGAGGAAACTAAAAGTTCTAGAGATGTGAGAAAAGGAATTGCGTGCTACTGTGTTTAACAGTAGAGTGAAAGAAACCTTGGAGCCTGAGGAACACATTTACCCACTTTATACCCACACTTGCCAAATAACTTAATTTCCCCACCAATTGTATTTGTGTTTGCTTTTTCCTTCCTTTGTTTCTTTGTTTCTTTCTTTCATGTGTGTATATGTGTCTGTGTGTGAGTTTCTTTTATTTTTAGTTATTTTGGCTTTTTGCATTTCTGCCCATCACTGGAAGTTTCTTTTCATTTGTTTGGTGTTTTTCCAAAAGATTTCAGTTAATACCTTTGAGAAAACCTCTAGGTACAAATGAAGTTCAAGTCTTAGAACTGTAGCAAAGAGTCAGTATTCAGTAATACAGGATGGGAAAAAGATGTCAAAGACAGTTGTGTATCTCTGACTGCACATAGCATACAACCCTTTTAAACAGGACCTTGTGAGACTAGGCAGCCAGTGACTTTACAGATCCAAATATAAACTCTATATACTTCCAGGAGAAGGCAGGCAAAGGTACTGGTATACAAAAATGCTAAGCAAACAGGAAACTCGGCAGGTGTGCAGTGGAATAAAAAAAAAAATCATGCTTTATGCTGGGAAATAAAAGATGAGCCCTGGCTGCTAGAAAGCAGTAGAGTACTTGGACATTCCTCACAAGACGGAACTGTTAATCTATGTATGTTGACAATATTCTAATTTGGATAATCGTTTTCTGTCTCTCTATATCTCTTTCCTCTATATTTAAGTTGAAAATGTCTAATTTCTGCTCCTAAATTATGTTATCAGTCAATTAGAAGGACATATTACAGAAAAGCAAGGGTAAATTTTTGTATAAAAGGTAAAAGGCTTGGCTGAGGATATAGCTCAGTGGCACAAGTACCTGCATGGCAAGCATGAGGTCATGAGTTTAATTCTTGTTACAAACAAAACAAAAAAAAAGAAGGAAAAGAAAAGGTAAAAGAGTATATTAGTATATAATACTATTATCATTGTTACTGCCATTTTTAATTTGTATGTATTTTCTAAAATATTTTGTTGTCCTTAAGTATTGTTTTTTTCTTGGGGCTTTCACTGAAATTCTCTTACAATGTTACCATAAAAATCTCAATCCTATTTCTCAGGTTAAATAAATTCATTTTGCCTCAGGTTATATTGTATTTCTATTTTAATAACAGAAGTTAACTTTCATAGCACATAATAACAGCCATGTTTTAAGTATATATCTGGAGTTGGCAGACATTTTTTAAAGTTTCCCCTAGAGCTCTGCCCTTTTTTATAAACAATCAATCATCTACTCTTTTCCACCATGCTTTCATTTTTCAAATCAGCCTCAGCATAAGCCAAACAGTATCCCATGAGATTTCTTAGTTTTGCCAGTCTGCATTTGTAAGTTAAAGGTAAGCCTGATAGAAGAAATATAACAAAATAGGTGACCACCCCTGTCAAATGACACAAAAGGCAAAGAGAAAGCTCAGCGTCTTCAACATACCACCTGAACTTGTTTTAAAATTTTAGTAGGTTTTAAAACATAAAGTCCCAGAGCACTAAAGTAAAGTTGCTAATGATTGGATGTGCTATTTGGTTAAGTAAATTTCCTATTCTGTCGTGAAAAACAATTTTAGTAGAATGGCAAGGAAGGTATAATGAGAATACTGGTATTTCAGAAAAGGAAAGGACAAAGGCTAATTTAATAGGGTGTTAAACTTTTGAAAAGACTGTCTAGAAAAGTCTTCAGAACAATCATAGACCTACTTCATCTTCTTTTATCTGAGTCTGACTTTGTTTAGCTTTTTATATACTTCTTTTTATTTAAGTGACTAGGCTCCAACCCACATGTCACCTATTGCAAATCTACTGGTTATTTTTTTATTATGTCCTTAGCAATATTTCCACATACAGCTAGACAATATAAAAATAGCTTGAACTTCCTTAAGTTGAAAGAAGGCTCCACAAGGCTTTTTTGTTCTGCTAAATCTTTTCTCTAATATAGTCTTAAAATAGCCTCATGAAATTGCAGAAAGATTCGTGGGAGTTAAACATGTGTATTGAAAGGAAAAATTAGCCATGTACGGTGTACAAAGAGTGGTTTGATTGAAAGGTGTTATAAAATGAATTCTGTTTCTTTTTCTGTTCACTCTCAAAAATTTGTTGAAAACTGACCATAACATACTACTATAAATAGAAGATATTGAAATATTTTAAAAGTGTGATTCAGACTGTGTAGGAGTATAAACTGAGTCTTAAATATGATACTTCATGAGCTATTAAATTTACCAACCAATAAAAATAATTATTGTTTTTAAAACTGTACTTTTATTTTGAGATTTCTGAATAAAAATTTCCCTCTGTAATCTTATTATGAACTCGGATCAGATGATAAAATATGTGCTTAATTCTAGCTAATAATTTTATATTCTTTTCCTGACTCAGCCTATGATACTTGCATTGACCAGAATGCTCATATCCTGCATAGGACAGAACATCTGAGTCAACAGGAAATGTCTCCACGGCTGCATTGATTCAGCAGGGCTTCCTTGGTTAAGGTGGCAAAAAAATCAATAAGAAGTCTCACAAAGTTGATCTGTCTAGAAAATTCCAAAGAATATTTAAGATAATAATACATCAGACATATGCACAATGAAACTTGAGTGAGCTTCCTATTGCTAGTTAGGAGAAAGAATATAAATAGGTGGTGCATTAGTGGCAAATGTTTGACTGATAGAAATATATTCTATTTGAGACAATATATACCTAGTATTGCTAAAAGCTATAAATCTACAGTAGTGACCTGTTTCACAAGGTTAGGCCAGTGATTTCACATTTAAACAGCATTCTCAAACTGGAAAAAATCTATGCACAGTGATAGAAATACATTGTCTGTGTTGTCTGGATCACTGTAGCATCAGTTACACATTAAGCTTAAGGCAAGTATCTCCTTAACTGAAAAGTCCCTGAAGGATTTATTATAGCAGCTAACTTCTAATACTCATAAAAAGGAACAAAGAAAAAATTAAAATAAACACTCTTAATATCCATATCAAATATACCCAAAGGAAATCAACAGCAAAGTATTTCTAGGGTTTTAGCCACATCTCAGGTATTTTATCTGTAAATCTTTTACGCTTGGGTGTACTTGTGTCCAATTTGCTTTGCAAGCACTATCTGAAGGCATTCATATTTGTATTCAGGGGCAGGATTTGTTGTAAAGCCTCAAAGAAACCTATCCCATAAGCATCGCCCTACATCCAGCACTTCATGTTCTGTTCAGTCCATCATTCTTACTGGCTGGTTGACTGGTGCAATGCAAGGAGACAAGAGTTACCTAAACTGATGTGACAGAACATGACACATCAATCAAGGATTGTTTGAGAAAAGGACAGACTTCCCAGTTTTAGAAGTTTTGCTTTTTGGAAGGAAAAGATTTTAAATTTGTCTTAGGAGAGAGAGAGAGGAAAAAAAAAAAAAAGATGAAGAGCCAATCCAAAACTGAAAGAGGAAAAAATGCAGTATTGATCCAAATGCTGCTTGCTGAGTCATAAGAAAATTGAAATTGCTCTAAGGAAAGAAAGGTAACAAGCAGAGCTGATGGAAACCCTGAGGAAGTGTTCAAAATGAGATCACTGCATCATAATCATTTCATGTTGGCAAGCTCTTCAATGCTTCAGCGAGAAGGATGGTAAGAGCTCAGGGTGCTCCTCAGTGAGTGCATACTGATAAGTTTAAATTAACTTCTGAAATGTTTACTGGGTCTCACAAGGATTCACCTCTTTAACTTAGGACGGAGCTGGCAGAGAGGTAGATAACAGAATTCTTTTAGGGTGAGAGTACCATCCTACCCAGAAGGGACAGGGTCGAGTTAGCTTGATTTGCTTCCATTATGAATGAAGTATGACTGGCAGTAGTGGCAAACCCGTAGCATATGTGTTATTGTGTTTTTCTTTTAAGACAAAGGATGTTAATGTATGAGTTGTTTTTCTAAACTAAAACCTCAATATTCAGGTTGAATTGCAGTGTTGGGACTTTGTGACAAATAAGTGGGCTTGGGGTTATAGTTTGGGCACGTGTCTCTAAAATGTTCACCATCACTGGTACGGAATAGTCCTAAGCACCAGTCCAACCTACTCCTTTCACTCTAGCTAGTAAGTGAATTCAATCCTTATGTAGCATTTTGACAGATCACACAGATGGTAATATGTGCAATCTTCAAATTAATTTAAGTTAGGTCAACGTGGTAATTTTGATATTAAAAACAAACATTATAACATAGGGTGATGTTCTGGACTGACTTCTTAATCTTCAGTGGTATATGATAAACTTACTTTTGTTTTTTACTTAAAATATGCAACATGAAATCCTAATACAACTTTCGTTTGTATATTAAATAGGCCATCAAATGAAAACAGTCTTCTCTCTTGTGTTTAAATGTATAAACTTCAAGTTTTCTTTAGTCAGTATTCATGTTCCAAGGAAGTGTATTTTTGTTTGATTTATTCATTTTAAGTAGGAAATAACATTACAGATATCTTTGATTCTAGCATATTTAAATTGTGACTTTTAGTAATTAAGGGAGAGCACCTAAAAGCACATGATTCTAGATTTCAATGAGAAGCTCAGTTAAAATGTAGAAAAACAAGTCTTAAATTAAGAATAAGAGTTTCACGAAAGAACAATACCTTCTCTGATAAAGTGATGAAAATGATTAAACAGCAGGCAAGAAATCTAAAATATTACATTGAAAGAAACTTCTGAAACTTTACAAGCTTTGAAATGATCTTTGAATTATGTGTGTGATATAGGCCAAATGGCATTGGGCATATCAATGCCACATTAACTTTTCTCATTTCCTCATCAAGTCCAAAAGTGACTCCAAAAAAGTGATCCTGGTCTATTATTATTTTGCCAATAAGTATTTCTTTTGTACCTCTCCTAGGGAGGTTAGTGGACAGTATGTGTCAAGAGAGGTACATTACTTACCATGATGCTCATGGGAGCAAAAGAGAACGAAAAAGTTGACACACAATGCTAAATATCTTCTTAAAACAACATATCTGCAATGCATTGCTCATTATAATATAGGAAAATTCAGTGGAACAATGTATCTTAATCAGGAATGACTGTGGCAAATGTTTTTGGACCACTAATAATAATTGTCTCTCACAACCATGTGAAAAATATTGTGTAGTGAAAATCAAGATCTGAATGTGATCCTAAACAAAATTGATGCTGGAATCACTTCTTCAAATGTCTTAACCAATGGTTTTCATGTTTCTTTATAAACAATTTCATAGATGAGGTAATTGCAACCTTCATTTCATCTTTATACAACTTGGGTTAACATTGAAATAAAACTATTCTACTACACACTCTACCTTTTAATATGAATCCTACTCCTTTAAAAACAAATATAATTAGTTTAATTATTATACAACACCAACATAATAAAATACTGGAGGGAGACTCTTATAGTTTGAATTTAAAATATTCCCCTCCCTCAAAATTTCCCATGTTTGGAAATAGATTGGATCCTGGGGGATTCTATATTTATCAATAGATTTATCCACTGAAGAGTTCATATCTTAATGTGCTGTTGGGAAGGGGGCCTGGTGAGAAGTAGATCATTTGGAACTTGACTTGGAAGGGGCAGTTTTGTCCATAGCTACCCAATTGTATTCTGCTTCCTGGCAACCACGGGTTTAGCAACCTCCCTCTCCATGTCCCTCTGCCACACCATTTCTGCTTTGCATCCATTTAACCATGCACTGACCTTCAAGAACATGAGGCAAAATAAACATTTCCTATTCTGAGTTACAAGCATCAAGTATTTTATGCCAGTGACAAGAAAATTACTCATAAAAAGACTACATCTAGCCAGGCCTGGTGGTGCACGCCTGTAATCTCAGCACTTGGGAGGCTGAGAAAGGAGGATCGTTGTGAATTCAAGACCAGGCTGGGCTACAAAGTGAGCCCAAGGCCCGTCTGAATGGCATAGTGAGACTCTGTCTCAAAAAGACAAGGACTGGGGATTTAGCTCATTGGCCTACACCCTTGCCTGGCATGCATGATGTCGTGAGTTCGATCCCTGGTGCCGCAAAAAAAATAAAAGAAATAAAAAGGCTACATCTGTCCCAAGATTTTTCTTCTCTTAGCAAAACTATTTTTTTCTTTTGATGGAATATTCCTAATTTCATTAGGAACCCTTATTACATCCTCGAAGTGGGGTACATTTTGTTTGGCTTCCCAAATAAAATATGGTAAACTACTTAACACCTGAATTGCTATAAAATATGAGGGCTTTGTAATACCAGAATGCAGGATTCATGTTTATTCTTATTTAATTTAGCTTCTCAGGCATAATTTAATATGCCAACTAGATGATATTTTTTGTTTCTCTTGGAGTCATCAGTGTATTTCAAGTCTCTGAGTATTGATATGTGATAATGTTATCTTTCCATGCATCAAGATAAGAATTGTTAAAAATTGCTCTGGTAATAAATTAAGAAAAATTACTTATTTTCCTCTCTAGTTTTATTAATACCAAAGAGAGTTATTTATTTCTTTATAATTAACATCTAAGCCTTACCTACCTGAAAACTATAGTGAGAACAATGTCAAATTCAGTATCAAATGATTTACATGTCAGATCATTTATCTAATACAAATAGCCATGTAAATTTAAGGATGATATTAAACTTTGAATTTGGGTTCTTTGATATGGAAAGAGATAAGCATGCATATACATACGTTTAACTGTAGCTTTCTGGGATATCATTTTGAGAACCGAGTTATTATATGCGTGTAGCTGGATCTTAGTAGTTAGATTTTTTACTCTTCCTATAATTTTATAATATCCTGAGGATAATGGACACAGCCAGGAATAATACAAGAGTCTGAATGAAAACAATGGGCATGTAGGAAAAGAAGTATCCAGTCCTGGATGTATGTAAGTCACCAGCTAAATGCTTCCAATTGTGAATACCGACACTGGGGAAAGTGATTTTAAAATCTGTACTGGAGTAAGTAGATAGTTGAAAGCCTGAAAAATAATCTGGAAAGAGGATCTTCTTTGGGTTATAAAAATGAATGTACAGTTGGTGTTACCCTTAACAAAGAGATTTTCTGCAAACATAATAATGCATCGTGCCAAATATTTACCTACATTTATTAAAGTTATATTTCTCTTGTTTAGCTCCAATTCCCCTTCAAACTCCACAAATATATGTAAGATCCACATTTTCAGTTCTTAGATTGTTCAAACATGATTCAACAGAAATCAGTTTAACAGAGTAATTGCTTTTACAGAGCAGCCTCTGAGATTATCATTGTTTTAGTTTATGTATTTCTATATATTTATATATGTATACTATTTCCCCTCCATAATCTCAGAGTACAACCTCTTTTCATTTTCTTTCAAGCAGGAAGGTCGTACTGCTACTATTTCTTGTTATTGTATGTAGGTCAGGGCGATAACCTTCAGTATGATCTTTTCAAGACAACAGTACCTCTCACCTTTTGTTTCTCTTGAGAAATGCCAACTGACTTTATCATACTTTCTATGCACCTTTCTGAGTAAAGAATAAAGTTGATGGCAATTTTAGGTAAAATCAGAAAATGACAAGTGTTTGATAGGTTTTAAGACCATGTGTTCTAAGTGATGCTATGAATTGTCATCTAATCCAAGTTTTCCTTACCTTCCCAAAACAAGCTCAGAATTTAGAGAGACTAAGATGTACATACACCAGGAGTACAAACACCCAATGCCTCTTGGCATTACCAGTTACAATAGTCAAGGCATTAAATGGCATCACATTTTGCTGATAATTGGAAATGGTTGTTCTACATTTCTTTATTGTATTGCACTTGAAATAACAGGGCAAGTAAGTGTCATTTTTATAGCAATGGAAAAAATAAAAGGCTGCTTTGTTTTTAAGTGTCTAAATTACCAACTGCCTAAATTATCAAAAGCCCACTTTGTTTTTAAAAGTCTAAATGATCAAGTACTTACCTGTGACTGTGTGTGAGTATGCTTTTACTGAACATAGGAACACACTGGAAATTCTCACAATGAATATTCCAGCAAAGAATAACTTATTTGACACAACAGTGCTTTAACTTTTTAGGACTATAAAAATATCCACACAGAAAAATCACACAGTTCATTGATAGATTTCATATTTCATACATACATGTATTAATCCTTATAAATATCATATATTCAAGGATAAAGCAGACATATTCAAAGGCAGTATCATAATTTTTTACTCAAGTCTTCCTCTCTTTCTCTAGTTTAGAATTACAAATGTTAAAATCCTTTATAACAATTGCTTGATCAGGATCATGTATTATATTAAGATTCCTAAAATGAGGACAGTGAGAAAATACTCCTTTCAAATAAGTAAGTGATTGTTCTATCAGCCTGGCAGATTTCAATGCTCATGTCAAGATTAAGGAGCAGGCAAGGCTAATGTAAATTTCCCAGGAAAAGAGATTGTTTGTTGAAGAGACCATGTTGACACTTGTGCTGAGAACGCCAAGTACAAAACCCAATAGACCATCAGCAAGAAATTGCACTTGTGAATGAGCCAAACTACTGTGATGAGCAAATGGAGCAACTCTGCACCACTTGGAGATAAGTGGCACACAGTTAGATATGGGAAGAAAAACTAAATCAATTGACAATGTGCAGAAATATTTCTGGTGTCTCTTGAGGGAAAAAGTGCAACCTTAGGCTATTGCTTCACATGCTTTATAGTTCTGCACTGTAGGCAGCAGGCTCATGTAAGTGAGGAAGATTTTCTCCAGCACTAATTTACTCTCAGAATGTACTTTTCTTGTTGTTGTTGTTGTTGTTGCTGTTGCTATTTTGAGATTCAGTTTGATTTTAAAGAAACCCAGATAAACTATTTGATATGATTCTATTACTTGTCAAATAAAAGAAGCATTTAGAGCATGTGTTTCCTGCTTTCCTAAGGTGAAATCTTAGAAAGTTGTGATACTTTGACTCTGTCATTTAAAGAGGGAACATGCTTATTTTCTAGTAGAATACTTTTAAGTCCTAAGGACAACTGAGCTCATAGAACAGAAGTCAGTGTTACAGGATTGTCAAAGGGAATGAGTCAAGGTATTAATAACTGTTGATCTTTGACCTAAATAATGAATCAGTAACTTTCGTCAGTTATTTGAGCAATGATACCATTAACATAACAATTGACCAACTACAGGAGCTCTTGATCCTGTGCCTGCCCCTTTACCTCCTCCCCTCTTTCTCTTTTCACTCCTGACAGCTCTTTGAGGCCACTGAAGCTCTAACCACCAGCTTTTGCTCTAGAAATTCTCTTTGCCTGCAGGGCTCTTCTTCTACCTACTTATGTGGCTAAGTATTACCTCTCTTCCACATGTTTCATCAAAAGTCACAGACTCAGTGCATCCTGTCTGGATCCTTTTATTTAATATTTTAATTTTCCTTCTGAGACCAAAAGACACTTATTTTTCCTGATTCAGGTTTTCTTTCTTTTTATAACATTTATAACTTCTAAAATATTATATAACAATGCTATATGTTACTTTTTTCTCTTCTGAATCTCAACTCTGTGTGAAAGCAGAGCTGTTCTTTTCCTGTTTTGCAGACTGAAATGCATTAACTGGCTACTGGTATATAATTAGTGCTCAATAAATATTTTATAAATAAACACGTAGAGAATATCTTAAGATAGCATAAAGTGAGTACTGTAACTCATTTTTGTCAACAGGTACATAGAGAATGAGGTACTCCCTTTCCAGTAATTGGTAGATTTAGCTGGCTTATAATTAGAATATTTATATCATTACAATTGTCAAATCCTAATAAATCAAGACTTCTCAAAGATTGATATGCATATCCTTGAATCCAAATATTTTATTCTTTTGCTCAACCATTCTTACTGGCTTGTTTTTTGTTTATTGTGCTTGTTATGTTAGATGAAATTATGATTTTCATTTCAGTGAGTATCATTCCTATATTTAAAGATTTATGTTTTTGTTGAGGGAAAATGTAGCAGACTCTCAGCACATTGGCCATTTTAACACAGCCAAAAATCTCAGCAGCCTCCTTAAATATTAATGCTAGCCTATCACTGGGCCTCGTGTGTCACATGACCATCTGTTAGTTACACAGACAAATGTAAAAGTAAATTTTGAATAATAGGAAGCATTCTTTCACTGTTGTCATGGAATAATCCTAACTCATCTCCTGGGATTGTTACTGCATCCTTGAATGAAAAAAAAAAAATTAGTTACCAGGATAGAAGGGACAGGGTTTAAAGGCTATGCAATTGCCAACGTGACTGCTACACCTTCTCCTACACTGTGAGTCCCAAGATGTTTAGAACACTTTATAATATTTGAAGAGAGTTGAAAATTTTATTGAATCAATAGGTTAGGAAGTAATCATTATGAAGTGCAGCATGACCAGAAAAGAAGAGATGTTTTTTTAAAAAAGAGCTTGTAGTCCAGCACTAATTTAATAAATAATAACTTAAGTGAACGATGATATTCCTCTGAGTTATACAGACAAAATGCAGTAGGAATATTCAGAAAAAGTGAGTAAATAAAATCCAATACCTTTACTTTAGATTCACTTACTGAGGTTGAGAGCTCATTTGGACCTTAACATAGCCCTAAATTTTGCACCAAGTAGAACAGAATACCTAAGAAGAAGGAAAACAATGTTACAAAACAAGGATGTTTTTAAGAAATGAAATAGCAGTAATGTCAGAGGCACACCCCAATTTGTGCTGGGTGGTGATTAAGAGGAATATTCAGTAGAAAAGATTTTATGAAATCATTTGGAATTATAACATTGGAGTTGGGAATCTAAATACTGCATTCTCATTGTAGGACCTTTGTTTAGGTTGTCGTGATGGTAATATTGAGTAATGCAGGTGAAATTCCCTACCTAGCACGTCGGTTCCACTTAGTAAGTGTTCAAAATTATTTTTTATATCTGAATAGGATTAGAAAAATGAATTTTCCTTGAGTTTTTAATTAACATGCAACATGATTCATCTTATTTTAAAAGATGCCAAATTAAAACTTCTGAATCGTGAAAGTAGTGCTTTTTCAAATTCACTTTGCCTGGAGTCACAAGGTTTATTTCTTACATGCTTAGCTAATAGGGTCAAAATTTTAGCATAGTTCAGGATGAAAAAAAAAACCTATGTTTACTTTACATATCTCAGGGAGACATTTCACTTTAGGGATAAGCTTTTAAAGTAACATGGAAAGTGTCAAAAACAAGAAAAGAAACAACAACAACAACAAAAACTAAAAATCTAACCATTACAGTTGCCAGAAAACATTTCTCATTTTTGAAGAAACATGAAGATTACCTACCCTAAAATTCTGTCAAATTATTATTAAGAAAACAGAAACTTTGGTGAAGTTAAGCAAATATCTAAAGCCATAGTTTGGTTAGCCTAGCAGATGACTTCTGGGAGTACTCTCTATCTCTAAACTAGTCCTTTCTTGGGTCTAGGTGGGCTCATGTCAGCAACAATAAGGTCAGGAACTGTGTCTTTATCTTTAGATCTTTTAGATAACTCAGCTTTGCTCAGTGCAAACCCATTTTAAGTCATGAAGATGTGTCGAGACAAAAACCCAAATTACATTTGCAGCAAAACCCCTGCTATTTCAGTACATTAGCTACAGATTCAATAAAGGTAAAGTGGTTGTTAAGCTTTTCAGCTTGAATGGCATCCTTTTTTTATTGTACTTGGAAGAAAAATCTGGTGGCATCCACCCAAAATCATAAAACCAGAGCATCTAACAAAAGATGCTGTGAGCTTTGAGCTCCATTATAATTTCAGATTTGGTGCACTTCCCACTCTGTAAATCACCTGAAATTTATGGCTACACCTGCAAACCCAACCAGGAGACTAAACTCTTAGATAAATAGAATTGCTCAGTGTTCCTTGAACATGCAATGTTAGCAAAACTGGGCATCAG